>BQNB010061114.1:5120-36632 GCA_026074375.1 Tanacetum coccineum | reverse complement strand
GTCTAAGAAGAGATATATTTAAAGTTTTCATCTGCAGGAAAATGACCGTTTGTTTTTTGTTTTATTTGTACGTTTTGGTACGTTTTCGTCCGTTTTTGTATGTTTTCGTACGTTTTTGTCCCTTTTTTACGTTTTCGTACATTTTCTTCGTGTTATAGGTTTTCGTTCGTTTTTATACGTTTTTCATCGGTTTTTGTACGTTTTCATGCGATTTGGACGTTTTTTTTATGTTTTCGTCCGTTTAATACATTTTCGTATGGTTTTTTCCGTTTTAATCGTATTCATACGATTTTGTCTATTTTTTACGTTTTCATATGTTTTCGTTCGTTTTTGTACGTATTCATACGTTTATGTACGTTTTAGTACCTTTTTGTATGTTTTCGTACGTTTTTTACGTTTTCGTCTATTTTTGTACGTTTTGTTACGCTTTCGTCCGTTTTTGTCCGTTTTATTATATTTTCATACGTTTTGACCCCTTTTACGTTTTTATCTGTTTACGTATGTTTTCATTCGTTTTCGTACTTATTCGAAAGTTTTTGTACGTTTTCGTAAGTTTTTGTACGTTTCCGTCCGTTTTTGTACGTTTTGTCGTTTTTTTTAAGCTTTCGTACTTTTTTTGCTGTTTTTTACGTCTTCGTATGTTTCCATCCGTTTTCATACGTAAGAAAACAGAGGAAAACGTACGTAAATCGACGAAGATGTACGAAAACCGACGAAAACGTAAGAAAACAGACGAAAACATAAGAAAACGTACGAAAACGGACGAAAAAATTTGAAAACATGCGAACACGTAAGAAAACGTACGAAAACGGACAAAAACGTAAGAAAACGTACGAGAACGTAAGAAAACGTACAAAACGGACAAAATCGTAGAAAACAGATGAAAACGTACAAAAATGGAAAAAAACGTAGAAGATTGTAGAAAAACGGATGAAAACGTACAAAAACAGATAAAGACGGTTGAAAACGTATGCAAACATATAAACTCAAAAAAAAGTATGAATTATTGAATAACTGTAAAGATAAGTGAAAATAAATGAGAAGAAGAGAAAAAATGAAAGATTTTGTCTGAATTAATGAAGAGGTAAAAAGAGTTTTTTAGCACTTATGTTTGAAAAAAACAGTTTCGTCTGCATGCCCGCAGACAGAAAAAATAGGGGAAGAAATGGAAAGAAGTGCTACGTAGTTGCTATGTTTAAAAACATAAATATATACATAAATGGATACACTTTAGACATAACCAACTCAAAATGATCAATGGTGCATTTAACATTTCACTATCTATATCTTGGAGTGTGAAAATACATTTTGGTTCACAATGTTTTATGATCTTTTTGTAGAAATCAAAAGATATATAGAAAATATTATTGATTAGATTATACTATATTATTGACATTACATGTGTTCAAATAGAAAAGTCAAACACACAAAAATTTAATTATTAAAGAGGCTCAAACTAACGGATCAAGTCTTATAAACCTTATTAGCTAACATCTCATTTTAAACTTAGAGCGTTGAAATGGTGAACATTAAAATTTTTCAAAACATAATATAAACTAAAACTGTAAACCACACATAAATTGAAATGCCCCATAGTGTGAACTCAGTACTAGACGGAGTCTCATTTCGATTCAATCCAAACTTAAAAGTTTAAACAAAATACAAAAGCGGAACATGTTAGTGCAAAATCATGCACATGTGCATAGCAAAAGGAAAAGAGTAGAGCAAGCGGGTGCAGAGCAGAGAATGAGACACGAGGATATGTATATCCATTCCTATTCTAATTATAAATTGTGTGTCAACGAGATGGAAAGAGACCCACCCATTACAGCGGGGGCAAACTTAAAGCTGTAGAGATGTAAATTCATGAGAATTCTTACCTAGTAAATCTGAGAATTCAAAAACAAATAACTTGCATTATCGAAATGGAAAATTTCCATGGAAAAAATAACAAATATCCGAAACTTAAAATACATGGAGAATATACTTGGTTTCGGGTGTGGTAATTTTACTAATGTACAAAGACAAAACAGTTATGTTTCGTACTATTATATAGCTTATTCAAAGTGATATCAATTGCTGAAGATTTGACTTTTGAATATCCGCGTATTGAGATCACTTGTTTTCTCATTTGTCATCAGTTTTTGTGTAACAAATTACCATTTCAATTCATAAATAATGTATACAAAAATTACCAACAATCAATAGGAGCAAATGAACCCATGGTTGTTGTTGCACGACCGTTGCTATTCATAACTGTATTTTGAATATATTTTGGTAAATCTTGTGAATATGCAGGTTCTTTATACATCTTCACGTCTTCATCCTTCGGCTCAACCGTACTTTTACACGACACGTACATTTTGTAGTATTTCGACAAAAATCAAATGTAGGCGATACGACAGACATTATAACAACTCGTAATTTTCATCAATGTAATTATCCATCTATTAAATTAGATGCACTGTAATATTCATCTATTTGAATATACCTCCTTTTTACAGTAGGATAGTTTTTTTGCTGTTATGTCTATTAATGTAATGTAGTTATACATAACTAATGTAAACGAGATCGCAACCTCTACCCTCATGCATCTATATTATGTTTATATCATGTAAACATCACTAATAGGTCAAGACTATATCTTAAGTCATTCTTTACCAAGTGCATTATCCATTTTAACATACCTCATTTACAACGTTATATCGAAGAATAGCAAACTTGAATTCATTAACATTTATTCTCAAAACTCCCTAATTATATGTAATGTATACATATAAAATGATGGTGAAAGCCGTCAAGCATGTGTACAAAGTGTACACAATGCACACCATTTGATATACTTTTCCATCCTAATCAAGTTACAAACTTTCTAAGCCGAAGTACAAGTTCAATAATGCAAGAAAAACCAAAATAAGGTCATTTTACTCCTAAGATCACTTTAGTTTCTTACTACCCACTTTAGCACGAAAGTATAAAAATTAATGCATGACTTCTAAACCTAAACCCTAAACCCTAAATCCTCTAAAACCCTATCCAAAAACCCGTCAAGCCTAACAACCTTTGTTTTATTTTAAACCTAAATCTAAACCATAAACCATAATCCTAAACGCTAAACCAAACATATAACCTTAAGTCCTAAAACCCTAATCCTAACAGTAAACCTTAATCCTAAACCTAATCTATCTAAAACCCTAACCTAACTCGAATTTAAAACGCAAAACCCTTAAACCTGAGACTCAAAACGTAGACCTGTCACCCTTTTTCTTTCATTTTTGACCATTTAACAACTAAGCTAGCTCGACACCGTCAAGCACCCTATGACTTAACCTACTACCACCCCAAGCGGCCTAGCACACCACACCCTTTTACCTTTTGTAGCTCGGCGGGGGGGACGGGGGGTGGGAGGTTACTTGCACTCAAAACCTCATTAGCACCCCCTTTGTAAACGAACCCCCTTCCACCTTACACCTCCCTCATGCTTTTTCTAGCCCTCATGATCACCCATACTAGCCGTTCATTAGTCACCCCCTACAACACTTGATCCCTACACCAAGATAACTTGGGCACAAAGGGTCATTCGACCCTATAAATAGCCGAAACTCCCACCCCATTCAAACACACCTCAAAAATTTATCAAACACATAAATGGAGTCTTAAACAAGATCAAGGAAGATCAAGTGAAGTCCCTAAGATCAGAATTGAAGCCAAGAATCAAGAAAAAGAAACCCTTGAAGTCGTTTCTAGGCGTACAAACTCAAACAACCCATTTCCACCCATTTTAGCTCAACTAAGCTCAAAATATTGTTCAATAAACTCATGATCTGTTTTAGAACTTTTATTAGCCTTGTTAGATTCTGTATAAACTCTTGTTTGATCCCTTGACCCAAAAACCCATGTGTTTTTGGTTAAAACCCTAAAAATGACCCGTTTTGATTTTCTAGCTAACGAATTCTTTTTCTAAACTTTTGTTACGTTAGAACATATTTTTTAGCTTATTATAATAAGCCATGACCTGCAAAACTCTTTTGTATTTCAAAAATATCAAAATTATGAATTTTGGACTTGATTTTCATGCATAGGGGTATATATCGTAATTTTTTGAAATTTATAACTAGAAGGGCTGAAAATGTCATTATTCCAAAGATATAACTATAAGGACATATCTTGCCAAGTTTCAAAGTTAAAGGTTTAACTTACATATACTTTATATATAAAGGACTAAATTTGTAAAAGTTTATAAATCAATGGTATTTATTGCCATTTTTACAAACTTAAAAGTATAAAATATAATATTTCTATATAAATTATAAAAATATATATTAATATAATAAGACTCGATTTTATTAAAACCTGATACATTTATCGCTATTAATCATCGATCGACACATTATAAATCAATTACGTTATGTATCTAACGTAATTTATCATCGACTAGCTTTTGAAGAAACTTAAAATCTTATCGTATCACGTTACTAGGGAATTTCATATGAGGAGTTTCATTTGGGTATTTGTTTTGACGAGTTTGTTGGGTTTACGAATTAAAGTGCCCTAACTTCTCAAACGATACTGCATGACCTCTAAATTATGATAGCCCGAAGAGTGATACAATAACTCCATATATTAATAAATCAAATATGTATGTTAAACTCTGTAAAGTTTTGAAACCTAAACAATCAAACTAAGACTTGACATATTACCCCAGGTTGCGTGCCGAGGCCGTTACTTTCACTTGATATACTTTTGCCATCAATCAGATTTTCCCTGTTAAGGTGAGTTCATAGCCTCGCATTTTAAATCTTTGAAATGTTTCATAAACCCGCGAGGGGGATACATGCTATAAACCATGAATACGAGTGTTTTTCCAACTGTATGCTATCCTGATATATTATTGCCTAAGTCCTTACTTTTGCCATTAAGACCCCACTATCATGAACCGTTAATTACTTTTCTGAGTAAGCGCGAATGCTGTGAATAGATCTATTTGGGACTGAACTCCCCCGTTGGTGTACCTATACTTTCTGGTAACCAAACGCACTTCATTTGAATCACTATGCGGGTGTTTGGCAAAGGCACCCGTTGGGGCAACTTCTTGTGATTATTGATTATCTCAAGGTCTCGGTGTCATGAGCTTAGGGCAATAATACTATTTTCTATAATAATTGTACTCATTGCAATTATTACACTTATGGGTGTATAACAACGTAACCCACTGTTATGATGACTTGTATTCAAACTGTTTAACATAAACCTATGAATTTCACTCAACCTTTGTGTTGACTTTTTAGCATGTTTATCTCATGTAACTGAGCATCTCATGGCACGGAGTGGAACGGACTTGAAGATGGCTAAATTATTATCATTCAAACTTTATATTTCTAGATTTTGGGACCTCTGTTTGTAAAAACTCTGATGAAATAATGAATGATAACTTATCTTTTATAAACGTCTCTTTTGAGTCGTTTTCTATGATTATGACTGTTGTACTATAAAATAATACCCCAGATTAGCTTCCGCTGCTATATGTCAAAAATGGGGGTGTTATAGATTGGTATCAGAGCCACGGTTATAGAGAACAATGTTGAAACCTTAACTATAACTACTTTTCTTTTTCCATCCAAGAAAGTCCTCCGTGCCACTACATCTCCCGAATAGTATGTAAAGTACATAACTATTATACTATTATATAAATAACTTATGTTATTTACCACTGGGTTGTTAACAGAGCGATGTCTTCTCCCGACCACCCTACTTCCAATATTGAGGATGCTTTTCCCTCTAACTTTTTGGACTATATCTCGGCTTCCCCGGACTATGTCCCAGTTTCACCGAGAAAAACTTATTATAGCTCTTCAAATAACTCACTTGGTTTAGTTCCAATAGCTTCACAAACTCTATCACTTTTTCATAATGACCCCAATATGAAGGTCATGAATGCATACTATGCTATAAAATTACCTAAAATCTTGTCTAAATCTTGTCTAAAAAATTATGAAGCTCTAAAGAAACAGTATGATGATTTGCTTGTTAAATTAGATGATACTGGTTTTAAAGCAGCTACATACAAAAGAGGTTAGCCACATTAGAAAACAAAATTATTAAATATAGAGAAACATGAAGTTCTTTTTTCTAAGTACTGCTCTACTTAAAAGAAAGTGTAGGTCACAAAGAATATCAAATGGATTACTAAGGGATGAACTTGAAAAAGTTAAAAAGAAAAGGAGGGGTTTGAGTTTAAGATTGCAAAGTTTGATAAATCTGCAAAAGACTTAGAACAGCTGTTAGCAAGTCAGATAACTGACAAGAAGCAAAAAGGGTTTTGGTTATAATGCTGTCCCCTCACCTCATCCTTTGATTCTAAATAGACCAACACCTTTAGATTTATCTTATTCAGGTCTTGAAGAATTCAAACAACCTGAGGTTAATGAGTATGGTCCTAGGGATTCTAGTTTAAAGCCTACCATTGGTTGTGATAAAGAGTCAAATAATTCTAAGGAGAATATTGATGACTCTTTGGAACAACATCAAAAGACTGATACTGAAACTAGCTCTGTTAAGTCTTCACTTAGGTAGACAAAGATTGGAAAGAAAAGTTTTTCTGTCCTGCTAATCATGTTAGGGAAGTAGAACTTAAGAAAGTTAGAGAGAATAATGATGCTCCAATTATTGAAGATTGGGTGTCAGATGATGAGGATGATGATGAGCCTAACCCTAAGGTTGAAAAGAAAACTGTCATACCTACTGCTACTAAGAAAGAGATATATATGTCATAAAAGTGTTAAACCTGAAAAACCAGTTAGGAGGTCAGTTAGGTATGCAGAGATATATATGTCACAAAGTCCTAGAGGAAACCAAAGGAATTGGAATGGTCAAAAATCCAATCAGTTAGGATGTAACTTTGTGTTTAAAAACAAGGCATGTTTTATCTGTGGAAGTTTTGATCACATTCAATACAACTGTACTAACCAACAGAGGAAAAGAATAGTAAGTGGAAATAATTATAACAAAAAGGATAATGACTAATATTCTAAAACCTCTCATCCCAGTGCACACAAACATATGGCTCCAAGAGCAGTCTTAATGAAGATTGGCCTAAAATCTGTTAATACTGCAAGGCCTGTTAATACTGTTAGGTCTGTTAACACTGGTAGACCTTTTAGTACTGCTAGGTCTTTTAATACTATTAGGCCTTCTTATACTGCTCACCCTAAATCAACAGTTCATTGTGCTAGACCAAGGACATATTTTCAAAATCAAGCACAATCAACTGTTCACAGGCCCTTTTACAAGAGAACAGCATTAACAAAAAGGTGTTATAATCAAAGGTTTAATACTGGTAGGCAAAATGTTAATACTGTCAGGGCAAGGGGGTTTAATGTCGTTAAGCCCTCAGCATGTTGGGTTTGGAGACCCATCAAACCCAATGGTGCATCATTGGTTTTCAACAAATATAATTACATTGATGCATGAGGCATATCTAAGTCAGTAATGGCTTGGGTCCCCAAAGAAAACTAACTTCATAAGTTTTATGTGCAGAGCAATTCACAACTAAATGATAAAGGCTTTGTTGATAGTGGATGCTCAAGGCACATGACTGGAAACATAGCCCATCTTTCAGATTTCAAAGACTTTGATGGAGGTTATGTTACTTTTAGTGGAGGAGCATATGGAGGCAGAATTACTGGCAAAGGTACTATTAAAACTGATAATCTTGATTTTGATGATGTATACTTTGTCAAAGAGTTAAAGTTCAACCTCTTTAGTGTCTCACAGATGTGTGACAAAAAGAACTATGTTCTTTTTACTGACTCTGAATGTCTTGTCCTATCTCCTAATTTTAAGTTGCTTGATGAAAATCAGATACTTCTTAAAATTCCTAGACAGGATAACATGTACAGTTTTGATATGAAAAACATAGTTCCTAAAGATAGTTTAACTTATCTAGTGGCAAAGGCTACATCTGAAGAATCAATGCTCTGGCATAGAAGGCTTGGTCATATAAACTTTAAGAATATAAATAAACTTGTCAAAGAAAATCTTGTAAGAGATCTGCCCTTAAAAAGATTTAAGAATGACCAAACATTTGTTTGCCTGTCTTAAAGGAAAGGCAACACAGGGCCTCTTATAATAACCAAGGCCTTTATCCCCTATACTAAGCATTCTTTAATGCTGCATAAGTATCTCTTATCCAACTTCCGTAGTAGCTTTAATGCATAAAAATACTACTTATAGTCACTGATGATATAGTAGATTTTCATAGGTTTTCTTTTACACAACTAAGGATGAAACAAGTGAGATCCTTAAAATTTTTATCAAAGAAGTAGAAAACCTAGTGGATAAGAAAGTAAAAATAATCAGAAGTGATAATGGGACAGAGTTTAAAAACAAAGTGATGGATGATTTCTGTAGGGAAAAGGTATTAAAAAGAGAATATATGTAGCTAGGGACTCCTAGCAAAATGGTGTAAGCTGAAAGTGAGAATAGGACACTCATAGAGGCTGCTAAACAAAGTAAGCAGACTCTAAGTACCTACCACATTTTTGGTGCAGAAGCAGTTTCTACTGCTTGCTATGTACAGAATATTGTCTTAATAGTCAAGCCGCATAACAAGACTCCTTATGAACTCTTTAGAGGTTTTAAACCAGCTAAAGGATTCATGAAACCATTTGGTATGTCATGGTACTAGTCTCAATACCTAAGATAATTGGGCAGTTTGATGGAAAGAGTGATGAAGGTATTACTTTGTTGGATATTCCTTAAGTAGCAAAGCTATAGGGTATACAACATAGATCCAGAAAAGTTTTCAGGAAAACGTTGCATATTGGGTTCTAGAGAATAAGCCTAAATAGAAGGAAATTGCAAACAAAAAAAAAAAAAAAAAAAAAAAAAAAGTGGCTGTTTGATCTTGATTCTCTAACCCAATCAATGAATTATGTACCAGTGGTTGCAGGAACATTTTCTAATGACTTTGCAGGTATACAAGGAGTTTCTGAGTCTAGTACATCTTCTCAACAAGATCAAGATTGCATTAATAATGCAATTTGGACAGGATGCATCATATTTAGCAAGGAATGCCCCAAGACTATTGCTGAATGCTCAAATTCCAAGATAAAGAAAGGGTACAGGATGAGCTTATCTACAGAAAAGTCTCCTGAAGATAGCAGTCTTAAGGATAATGGTACTGCTTATCAACAAGTTAATATTGCCAGTCCAGAAGTTAATACTGGTAGTAGAGATGTTAGTACTACTGTCCCTGAAGTTACTACTGCTACCCCTGAAGACTTGGTAGGACCTAGTCATGCATCTGAAGACACACAAGTGGAGGTCCAAGGAATTGAATTGGGAAACATTCCACAATCGTATGCAGTACCTACCACTCCTCACACAAGAATTCACAAAGATCACCCAATTAAGCATGTGATTGGTAATGTGCAGTTGTTTGTTCAAACAAGAAGGATGAAAACATCTTACCCTGAACAAGGATTTCTTAGTGATATATATGAAGGAAAGACTCATTAGGACCTTCATACATGTCTTTTTGCTTGTTTCCTCTCTCAGAAGAACCAAAAAGAGTTATAAAGCTCTTCATGATCCACAATGGTAGAAAGCTATGCAGGATGAACTTCTTCATTTCAAACCTGCAAAAGGTCTGGATTCTTTTGGATTTACCTAAAGGATTCATAGAGCAATTGGTACAAAGTGGGTATACAGAAACAAGAAAGATAAAAGGGGGATTGTCAACAGAAACAAAGCAAGACTTGTTGCTCAAGGACATACTCAAGAAGAGGGCATAGACTATGATGAAGTCTTTGCATCTGTGGCAAGAATTGAGGCCATAAGATTGTTCCTGGCTTATGCTTCCTATATGGGATTTATGGTCTACCAAATGGATGTAAAAAGTGCTTTCCTATATGGTTAGATTGAAGAGGAGGTCTAATGTATGCAACCTCCAGGGTTTGAAGATCCAGATCATCCTGATAAAGTCTTAAGGTAGTAAAAGCATTATATGCATGAATCAAGCACCCAGACTTGGTATGACACTATGGCCAAATTTACTCTCTGTGCAATGGTTTTCAAAGAGGAAAGATTGACCAAACATTATTCATCAAGAGAAAACAGGGACATATCTTGCTTGTTCAAATATATGTGGATGACATTATCTTTGGATCTACAAAGAAGGAGTTATGTGATGAGTTTGAGAAGCTTATGAAGGATAAGTTTTTCAATGATTACTATGGGAGAACTTACCTTATTTTTGGGTTTACAGGTCCAACAAAAAAGAAAGGCATTTTATCAGTCAAGATATATATGTCCATGAGATTTTGAGAAAGTACAACTACACTTATGGTTAAGTATTTGCCTCTACTCCAACAGATTTGGAAAAGCCTTTGGTTCAAGATGGAGATGCTATTGATGAACATCTCTACAGATCTATGATAGGATCTTTGATGTACCTTACAGCATCCAGGCCAGATATCATGTTTGCAGTCTGTGCATGTGCAAGGTTTCAGGTTTCTCCAAAGACATCCCATCTCTTAGTTGTTAAGAGAATCTTTAGATACCTTAAAGGAAAACCATCTTTAGGACTTTGGTATTCTAAGGAGTCTCCATTGGAATTAGTTGCTTACACTGACAGTGACTATGCTGGAGCTACACAAGATAGGAAGTCAACCACTAGAGGTTGTCAGTTTTTGGGAAATAGGCTGATCTCTTGGCAATGCAAGAAACAAACTGTGGTTGCCACTTCTACCTGAGGCCTGATATGGAGGTTGGCTGCAAATGGCTGAGGACAAGTTTCTCTGGATACAAAACCAACTGCTGGACTATGGGTACAATTTCATGAATACTGTTATTTATATTGACAATAATAGTACTATCTGCATAATAGAAAATCCTGTTCAACATTCTAAAACAAAACATATAGAGATTAGGCATCATTTTATAAGAGACTGCAATGCTAAAAAGTTGATTCAAATGGTTAAGATTGACACTGAACATAATGTAGCAGATCTTCTTACAAAAGGTTTTGATGCTGGTAGATTTCAGTACTTGGTCTCAAGTATTGGAATGCTAAATCACTAATTCCCATCGCTTGTTTTGTTTTTGGTAAATATGTATAAAGTTAGTACTGTTAATCTCTTTGTAAAATAATACTACTAGTCATAATTAGTACTGCTAGTTTATATTTAATACTGAATGTCAAAACTGATACTTATAGTAGTACAGCAGTTATCTCTATGTCCCACTGTTAATACCTGTTAGTAACAATAATACTGGCTAAACAAGAAAAATGTTAGATTAATGTTTTTCTTGGCCATGAGCTAACTCTTTCAGGATAAATAATGAAGTGTGAAAATTGGTTTACTCAATGATGCATATTTAGGAGAATAGTTGTTTGTTCTTCAAGTGTTGGTTTTAACACCACATAACAAATGGTCATCAGTTCACCATGTCTTATAGACATCAAGAATTGACTAGTCCAGAGCAAAACGCTAATGTAAAGAACTTCTCAAACTTTGATAGTTGATAGTTTTGACCCAAAACTATATGGTTTACAATGCACCATGTTTTTTACAATAAAGCATTGGCAAGTCCCCAAGGCAAACGGCTATTGGTAAAGACTCTCAAATTCCGTTAATGGCTAGGTAGTTTGCCAAAAACATACTTGTGTGAATTTGTAAAGTCAAAAGAATAGAGAGAATTGTGAGCTTTTAAAAACCGAAAGACGAGATGTGTGAAAACAACAGAGTGCAAAGTGAGTTAATAATGAATTGAGAGATTAAATGTGAGCTTTCAAAACAGAAAGAGAATTGTGTGAAACTTATTTTTGAATGAACAAACATTTGGAGTTTGTACTGCTTTTGGTGGAGAAGTTAATACTGCTAGGCTTATTTTAGTACTGCTAGACCAAATTTGGTACTGCTGGATGACTGTTAGTACTGTTTGAGCCCTAACAGAATTTTTCATTAATTAATAGAGCCGTTGAGATATTTCCGCCAAATACCTATGAATAGGGTTAGACCAATTGGACTTTTCATGATCTTCTATATATAACTTTGATTAATCCATGATAAACTCCATTCTTAAGTCGGTCACAACCATATCTCTACGTATCATCCTATATAATCTCAAATAACTTTCACCAGCATTTCATTCTATTCATAACCGATCATATCCGCACATGAATTACTCACTACTTTTACTCGAGCAAATTTTGGAATTTTGTGACCAAGCACAACATGGTATGCGTTTATTAGAAAAATCTACAGAAGTTATGAAGTGTTTCATCAAGTCATGATTTCCTAAATCGAAGTCACATTTGCTATGCACTCACAAAGAAGCCAGATGTTTATATCTCTTTTATCAAACAATTTTGGAGGACTGCTGAAGCTACTAATGATGATAATGGAGAAGTCCAGCTTACTGCTATCATTGATGGTCACATAAGACAATCACTGAAGCATCCTTTCAGAAGACATCTCAAGTGGATGATCATGATAGTATTACTTCTATACCAACTCGGAGATTTTTGAGCAGTTGCACTTCATGGATCTCCCACAAATCAGATAAGTTTAACTTTTTCAAAGGGTGCATTTTCACCCTCATGGAGGGTTTCTTTTTTCACCTCAAGACTACATGGGAGCAGTCGAGTAGAAACATTGCAATCGATGTTATCTGATTAGTTACCATAGGAGGCAATGTTAAATTTTACTAGGATTTGAGCATAATTGAGTGTATCCAATATTTCCAAGCCCCCCATAAGTTTTTAATGTACCCTAGGTTCAATTCAATATGCTTAGCATATCAGAGGAAACAACTTCAACAACACTCAAGGAACATATCCTATGCCCCTCCTCTTAGCATCAAAGTTTTCACCAAAAGTGAGAGCCTACAATGGGAATATTCAGCCCAGAAGTTGTTTTTATTCCTAGCTATGCTAAATGTTTCTGAACCTTCCACTTCACCTTCAAGAATCACATCTTCACCTTCCCACTCACCTGCACCTTCAACTGAACACTCACCTGATCATACCACTGCTGCTGTATCATTCCCATCTCCAACACAACCAACACAACCATCACCTGAAACAGAACAACATATTCCTACACCCCATGACTCACCTCTCCATGTTGTTCACTCACATGGAAGTGATGAGGGTAGTTTGAAACTCATTGAATTGACGAATTTGGTTACCAAACTCTCTGAGAGAATTGGCATTTTGGAGGATGATTTGAAGAAGACCAAGCTAACTTACAGTGCTGCTGTCACTAAGCTCATTCTAAGGGTAAAGAAGTTAGAGTTTCAAGTCAAGACTGGGAAATCAAGGAAAAGAGCAAGGTTACCTTTCTGAATGATGATAAACATGTGAAGAAATGATTCTTCCAAACAGGGGATGAAATCTGATGTAGAGGTTCAAGGGAAAGCAAGCACTAAAACTGAACCTATTATTCAAGAAGTGACTCCCACTGAAGTCATTCAAGATCAAGGAAGCAGTGAGAAAGGGAATTCTGAAGTTAGTACTGCTGGAGCAACAAAAGGTACTGCTAGTGAAGTTCTAGTGGTTAGTACTGCTGAGGAAAATATTAGTACTGCTGGAAGAACTGTTACTTATAGAAGAAGGAGTGAAGAGGAAAGGACAAGAAAAGACAAGGGAAAAGCAATAATGACAGAGCCTGAGCCCAAAGAAGAATCTAAACAGCGCTTGAACAAGAAAGGTTGAGTTTTGCTGAAGCCATCAGACTGCAAGAACAAATGGATGAAGAACAAAGGGCACAGATTGCAAGGGATGAAGAAATTGCTAGACAGTAGAATGAAGAGGAAGGAGAAAAGAGCTACAACTGAAGGCAAGACAACTAAGGAGATAGATTGGAATATCCTCAGTCCATAAGGTATCATGCTCAAAAATGAAACCAAAGACAAGTTTGCCCAGCAAGGGGAAATGGTTAAATACTTGAAGATCAGGGAAACTAACAATATTAGTGACTTTAAGGAATGTCCTTATATGATATTAGCCAATCTTTGTAAAAGTTTGGGATTTTAACCCAACATATTAAAGCCTATGGAGCATGGAAGATGAAAAAAGATGCAGTTCTCCTGAAAGATTTAAGAAAAAGAATGTTGATACACAAAAGGAAATGAAGAAGTGGTCTACAAGAATCTGGAGCCAAAAAAAAATAAATCACTTCCTAGAAAAAGCTCAAGAGGTACAGTTCAGAGACAAAAGATGGAGCAGTAAGAAACTGAGAAGGAAAGGAAAAATCTCAAGGATAATAGACATAGATCAAGAGAAGAGTTTGTAGAAGATGTTGAATCTCTATCTACAAAATATCCAATTGTAGATTGGAAGACTTGTGTTCTGACAGAATTTCATGTATTATCAAATCTTTAGAGGAGATGGCAGTTCCAAGAACTATAAGATTTTAAGTGAGATGCTTGAAGACTTTGATAGACAAGATGTTATGACTTATACAGGTTAGTACCAAAGACAGATAAGTGCTCCAATACCAGAAAGGATATGATTTGATGCTTTGGGTAATCTGCATACTTTATTTAGAGACCTGATGAAGAAGAAGAAATATGGAAGAAATCGGCATGAAGATAATCTGATAAGTTGGAGTTAATGTGATTTTATTGTGGATTCATATTCCTGCTGATGCAAAATAGGATTGTTGTACATATGCAACAGAGAAAAATACCCTCTAAGTGCAAGAGATGATATCAAAGAGTTGAATAAAGATTCGTAGGTTGATCATGAAAGTACACAAGCATATGAACTACTAAAGTTCATCAGATCACAAGTACAGAAGTAAAAGAGTGTTTGAAAGAATCATCATCAGAAGACAAAAAGATTTAATCCAGAAGAAACTTGGGATTTAAAGATAAATCACAAGTTTAGGGAAGACTGTTGGAATAAATCTTCACCAAGAGTTAATACTGCCAAAGGTAATATACTAACATACTAATGGAGTTAGTACTATGCCAGACAAACTTAGTACTGCCAGTGTTAGTTTATAGCTGCTAGAAGAAAGATTAATACTGTTGATGTCAAAGCTGCTGACTTGGAGATAAGGATGCATAGAGATAAATAAGGAATGTATATCTTTTATATTTTAGGAAGATTTGTATTATGAATATAATTGTAAATGATCTAAAGTTCCGGTAGTTATCTTGTAAAGGACTCCTTGTGAATGTATAAAATGGAGATCCTAGGTTAAGTTTAACATATCTTATGCTTAAGAGATAGAGAATACATCCTATAGAAAGAACATGTGTAATAATTCAAGGTTATAACACCTAGTCTAATCAAGAGTACTCTATTATCAATAAATTGAAGCCAGTTTGTAGTTTTAATTCATTGTTCTTTGTTTGATACTGATCCATTGATATATACCTCTAGATATCCAAAGTGTAGATTTCGCATACACTTTGATATCAAACAAAGTCTCATCTATTGTTATTTTGGATTCATCCAAGGTAACATACACTTTACTAGGTAAAGAACCGATCAAGGCGTGGGATCAAGAAGCTATAAAATGCAAAATTGATTTCTAAATCAAAAATATCAATATTATGGATTTTGGACTAAAAACGATACATTTTCCATGCATAGGGGTATATATCCATAACTTTCTGAATTTATAACTAGAGGGGCTGAAAATGTCATTATTCCAAAGATATAACTATGAGGGGCTATTTACCAAGTACTAAATTAAATTTTAAACTATATATACTTTATTATATATAAAAGGGACTAAATTTGTAAAATTTATAAATCGAGTGATATATTGCCAATTTTTGCATTCTGTGTGTAACAATATTAAATATAATATTTTTATATAAATATAAAAATATATATAAATATTAATAAGACACGATTTTTAATAAAATCCGACCACATTTTATGTTATTAATCATCGATCGACGCATTAATAAATCAAATACGTTATATATCTAACTAATTTATCAACGACTAGCTAAAAGAAACTTAAATCTCAACGTATCACGTTACTAGGAATTTCATATGATGGGTTTTCATTTGGGTATAAGTTATATTACGAGTTTCTGGATTTAACGATTAAAGTGTCCTGGTCTCCTCAAACGTTACTAGATGACCTCTGAATTAATGATATCCCACCAGTGATACAATATTTCCATAAAACTAATAACAAATTAACGTCATGTTAAAAACCTTAGAAATAAAGCTTTGAAATATAAACATCAACTAAGACTTGACATATTACGCAGGTTGCATGTTGAAGCCATTTTACTTTCAATTATACTGAACTTTCCCGCCCAGGTAGATAACATTGTACTACCATACAGACGTATTTATTGATTTACTTTGCCATCATCAATTTCCCTGTTAAGTGAGTTCATAAGCCTCGCATTTTAATCTTGAAATGTATTCATAAACCGCGATGGGGGGGGGGGGGGGGGGGGGGGATACATGTTATAAACCATGAATACAAGTGTTTTTCCAACTATATGCTATCTTGATATATTATTGCATAAGTCCCTACTTTTTCCATTAAGACCCCACTATCATGTACCGTTAATTACTTTTCAGAGTAAGCGCGAATGCTGTGAATAGATCTATTTGGGACTGAACACCCCCGTTGGTATACTTGTACTTTGGTAACCAAACACACTTCATTTGAATAAACTATGCGGGTGTTTGGCAAAGGCACCCGTTGGGGAAACTACTTGTGATTATTGATTATCTCAAGGCTTCGGTGTCATGAGCTTAGGGCAATAATACTGTTTTCTATGATAATTGTATCTACATTGCAATTATTACTATTATGGGTGTATAACAACGTAACCCACTGTTATGATGACTTGTATTCAAACTATTTATCATAAACCTATGAATTTCACTCAACCATTGTGTTATCTTTTAGCATGTTTATCTCAGTTATTAAGCAACATATCACTCGGAGTGGGCACGGACTTGAAAATGGCTAAACTATTAATCATTCAAACTTTATGTTCTATTTTTGGGACCTCTCTTTTTGTAATTCAGGGGTTATAACGAATTCAAACACTAAGGATAAAAGGAGATTGATAATGAAGAATAGAGATGGTGGCTAGGGTTTTTTCTTTTGATTAGTGTTAGCATAATTAATATGCGTAGTGAGTAGATTTTTATATATGCTTGCTAAGTGTTAAATTGTTTAGTGAATTAAGTGTTATTAATAAAAAAGGGGAAAATACTGATTAGTGATTTTTATATTACCTAAATTATTGTTTTGGTTATTCGAGCGGGCAAAAGCCGTAAGAATAATTAGGCATTTATTTAGTAATCGATATCTTAATAAAAGTTGTTTTCAATATAAGCCAACGTTGTGAGAAGATAATTTGTTAAAAAGATATTGGTTCATCAATAAGGACTTAATTGTATGTTTAATTCACACTTAAGGATCTAGTCAATACACTTAGCAAGCATACCTTTTATAATATATCGTTCTCCGTTTAATTGCTCGCCATTTGCTATCTAGTTTTAATATAGTTTATTTTTATTAAATTTTTAGTTTAAAACCAAAAACAAAAATATTCGATATTCAAGCATCAAACAAAACGCTTACGTGGATTTCAATTCATCTCTCGCCGTGGAAACGACACTCGGAAGATGGACTATTACTTTTCCTAAAGTAATTTTCTTATCTAACGAGATACTCTCTATACTATTACTAATTTGGTATTTTAATATATTATATATATCTTTTATATTGAATCAGCTCTCGTAAGACAAGTCTGGAACGTCATGAGGAGCACATTGAGGAAATTTTAAATCATCTAGATGAACTCTCTCTCAACCGCATTGAGCACATAGAATACAAAATAGAAGGTCTTGGAAAAGGTCGGGTAATCATACAACAAGATTTTGACAATCTGGAAGCTGAACTCCGAGAGTCTCGTACTCAAATTGCTAAACCTCAAAGAAAGCAAATGGGAAATAACAACAAGATTGCTCTGGCTTGCTTCAGGATTGCTAATCTAGAACAAATCATCGAAGATATCCAGGTTCGTCACCAAGCAGATAAGGAAAGTCTTCTGGATGCAATCTATGAACACAAGAATAGCCAAGAAGGACCATCGGACTACTAGATTAGATACTAGTTATAGCTTTTGATAGAACCTAGCCACGGGATGTGTGGTATAAATAACAACACTTGTCAAATTTTGATTATGTACAATACAAAGGCAAGTTGTTCATAATATAATATAAAGGTGATCCCGTTTTATATTCATCTTGTGTCCTATATTTCATCTCCGTCTTCGTCATTATGAATCTTACCATGACCCCTATAAAATAAACTAATAAGTTAGATGCTTGTTAGAATTCATATCAAATAAGTATTTATGATTTCAATATCACTATTGTTAAAAATGCTTAAAGTTCAAAAATAAGCATTGCATTTTAAGCATTTTAAGCATTTTAAGACTTGTGATATCATTCTTATTACGTGTTATCTTATGTTGATAGAATGCCTCCCAAAAGGACATCAACATCTAAAGCACCAGCCATGACTCAAGCTGCCATCAGGAAACTAGTTGCTGACAGTGTTTCCGCAGCTCTAGAAGCACAAGCTGCAACAATGGCAAATGTTGACAATACCAATAGAAACACTAGAGAAAGAGAAGCTCATGTAGCAAGAAAGTGTAGCTATAAAGAGTTCATGAGCTGCCAACCTATCAACTTTAAAGGTTCAGAAGGAGCTGTTAGACTTATCCGCTGGTTTAAGCGAACTGAATCAGTGTTTTCCCGTAACAACTGTACCGAAGACTGCAATGTGAACTTTGCTACTGGTACTTTAACTGAAGAAGCTCTAACCTGGTGGAATTCTTTTGCCCAACCTATTGGGATAGAAGAAGCTTACAAGATTACTTGGGTTGAATTCAAGAAGCTTTTGATAAATAAGTACTGTCCCCGAACTGAGGTCCAGAAGATGGAATACGAAAATTACCATCTGACTGTAAAGGAGAATGATCTCAAGACATATGTGAGAAGATTCCAGGAATTGGCAACCTTGTGTCCACTATGGTGCCAGATTCTAAGAAAATGATGGAAGTTTTCATCGGGGGATTACCTCGAAGTATTGAAGGGAATGTTACCGCCTCTAAACCTCAAACTCTAGAGGAAGCCATTAACATAGCGCAGAGGCTAATGGATCAGGTAACAAAGCACACTCCGGTGCAAGTATCAAGTAATCACAAACGAAAGTTTGACGACAGAAGAACTTTCAACAACAACAACTACCGTAACACCAACACCAACAACCGCTACAATAATCACCAACCACAACAGAACAAAAGACAGGAAACCTTCAGGGCTTATGCTGCCACCCCAACTGAAAACAATAGGTATATTGGAAACCGTCCTTTGTGTAAGAAATGCACTCTGCATCACATAGGACCTTGCACTGTTAAGTGTAATACTTGCAACAAGGTGGGCCATCTGACCAAGAACTGTAGAAACAAAGGGCCAGCCACTGGAAGTAATCTGCTACCAGTGACAGTTACTTGTCATGCCTGTGGAGAGAAAGGGCATTATGCAAATCAGTGCTGAAAGACCACCAACAACAATGCCCAGGGAAGAGCCTACATGCTGAGGGATAGGAATGCTCACCAAGACCCGAACGTAGTCACGGGTATGTTCCTTCTAAACCAACATCTAGCTAGAGTATTATTTGATTCTGGAGCCGATAAAAGCTTCGTATCCATATCTCTTGCCTCTATGCTAAATATTCCACCCATTACAATAGATACCTTTTACAATATCGAAATGGCTGACGGAAACCTAGTAAGCACAAACACCGTTATTCAGGGTTGCACCCTGACCTTGTTAAACCAACCTTTCGAAATTGATCTTATGCCAATCAAACTCGGTAGTTTCAACGTCGTCATTGGTATGGATTGGTTATCCAAGTATCATGCTAGAATTATCTGTGATGAGAAAGTCATCCACATCCCAATCAAAGGTGAAACTTTGATCATTCGAGGTGACCAAAGTAAAACCCAACTAAATCTCATATCCTGTATAAAAACCGAAAGATATATATCCCGAGGTTGTCAAGTTTTCGTAATCCAAGTAATGGAAAAGAAGTCAGACGAGAAAAGACTAGAAGATATCCCAGTAGTCAGAGAATTCCCAGAAGTTTTTCCTGAAGATCTACATGGCCTTCCTCCCGTTCGCCAAATAGAATTCCAAATCGATCTAATTCCAAGAGCGGCACCTGTAGCCTGAGCACCTTATAGATTAGCTCCTTCAGAAATGCAGGAACTATCTAACCAACTTCAAGAGTTATCAGATTGAGGTTTTATCCGACAAAGTACTTCGCCTTGGGGAGCTCCTGTCTTGTTTGTCAAAAAGAAAGACGGATCTTTCAGAATATGTATCGATTACCGAGATTTTGAATCAAACGTACGTAAAGAATCGTTAACCATTACCCAGGATTGATGGACATATTTGACAACTTCAAGGTTTAGTGTCTACTCGAAGATTGACTAAGATCAGGCTTATCATTCAACTGAGATCATGATGAAATATTCAAGACTGCTTTAGAACAAGATATGGAACATTATAATCTCAATTGATGTCATTTGGTTAACTAACGCACCTGCTGTATTCATGGATCTCATGAACCGTGTGTGTAAACCATACTTTGATAAAATTATGATAGTGTTCATCGATGATATTCTTCATCTACACTCTAACAAAGAATAGCACGCAAATCATCTGAGAATATCCTAGATTACTCAAGTAATAGAAGTTGTATGCTCAAGTTCGTCAACTGAGATTTCTGGATTCATATCGTGCAATTTCTTGGACACTTAATTGATAGTCAAGACTTCATGTTGACCTCGCCAAGATTGAAGCAGTTAAGAATTGGACATCTCCTACTACACCCACAGAAATACGTCAATTCTTAGGACTTGTCGGTTATTATCAGAGATTTATCAAATATTTCTCGAAGATTACAAAGTCTTTGACTGAATTAACCCAGAAAAACAAGAAGTATATCTGGGGAGAAAACCAATAGTCGGCTTTCACACTACTAAAACAGAAAGCTATGTGAAGCTCCAATCATTTTTTTAGCATTACCAAAAGGAACTGACATTTTGTTGTTACTGTGATGCCTCCTATCATGTCCTGAGAGCGTGTTAATGCAAAGAGAGAATTATTGCATATGCATCCCGACAACTTAAGCCTAATGAAGAAAACTATACCACTCATGATCTTGAATTAGGAGCAGTAGTGTTGCTCTTAAAATTTGGCGGACACTATCTTTATGCACCAAAATGTACAGGTTCACTGATCATAAAAGTTCTTCAGCAGTAGTCCTTTGTCAAAAAGAGTTGAAACATAGAGACAACGCCTTGGCTAGAATTTGCTATACAGATTACAATGTGAAATTCGCTACCATCCTGGAAAGGCAAATGTCGTAGCAGATGCCTTAAGCCGGAAGGAACGAATCAAACCACTCTGAGTTAGATCATTAGTTATGACCATTCATCCAAATTACCATCACAAATTCTCAAGCACAACTTAAGCACTCAAGGAAAAAAACAACAAGGCAGAAAACCATACCAAGAAATGGACAAAGCATTTGAAATACGTCCTGAAAGGAAACACGTTGTATAAAAAACCGAACTGTTACCACTCTTTGTAAGCTGAGAGACTTTAGATTCATGCATGATTTCCCATAAATCAAAGTATTCCATTCACCCAGGTTCTAACAAGATGTATCAAGATCTAAAGAAACTCTATTGGTGGCCTAACATGAAGGCAATCATCGCTGAATATGTTTGGCAAATGTTTGACATGTTCTAGAGTTAAGGCAATGTCAAAGCCATCCGGCTTACTGGTACAACCGTAATTCATTCCTTGTGGAAGTGGGAAAGAATAACGATGGATTTCATCACAAAACTACCCAAAACCTCAAACGGACATGACACAATCCGGGTCATTGTCGATCGCCTCACATTTCATCCCTACCTGAGAGACAGATAGTATGGAAACCCTTACAAGATTGTACATAAAGGAAATAGTCTCACGACATGGAGTACCAATATCCATCATCTCGGATCGTAACAGTCATTTCACATCCAGATTCTGGCAATCATTGCAGAATGCTTTGGGTACTCAATTATACATGAGTACGGCATATCATCCCGAAACCGATGGACAAAGTGAAAGAACCATCCAAACACTCGAAGACATGCTTCGAGCCTATGTTATAGATTTTGGAAAAGGATGGGAAAAACACTTACCATTAGTAGAATTTTCTTACAATAACAGTTACCATGCCAATATTAAGGCAGCACCATTTGAGGCACTTTATGGTCGAAAGTGCAGATCACCTGTTTGCTGGGCCGAAGTTGGAGATGTTCAACTTACGGGACCAAAAATAATCCATGAAACCATTGAAAAGATAGTGCAAATTCGACAACGCTTACAAGCTGCAAGAGACCGGCAGAGAAGTTATGCCAATATAAGACGAAAGCCTTTAGAATTTCAAGTTGGAGATTGAGTTATGTTAAAAGTGTCATCTCGGTAAAAGGTTCCATCCGATCGGAAAAACGAGGAATAGCTAATCCCCGTAAATTGGACCTTTCAAAATCCTTGAACAGATTGGCCCATTGGCATATAAACTTGAGCTTCCTGAAGAGCTCAGTAATGTCCACAGTACTTTCCACGTTTCTAATATAAAGAAATGCTTATCTGACGAATCCCTTGTCATTCCAATAAAAGAACTTCGGCTTGATGACAAACTCAACTTTGTGGAAGAACCAGTGAAGATTACGGATCAAGAAGTCAAGAAACTAAAACAAATTCATATTCCTATAGTCAAAGTAAGATGGAACTCTAAAAGAGAACCAAAATTTACATGGGAACGCGAAGATAAATTTCGTGCCAAGTATCCACATCTGTTTTCAAACATCACTCCGGCATCCAACTAAATCTCGGGATGAGATTTATTTTAAGGGAGGGAGACTATAACAATCGGTAATTTTCATCAATGTAATTATCTATCCTATTAAATTAGATGCACTGTAATATCCAGCTATTATATATACCACCTTTTTATAGGGAAATTTTTCGCTTTATTCCATTATGTAACGTAGTTTACATAATGAATCAGTTTCAGTATCAGTTTCAGTTAACTCAATAATTGAATCAAGGGATACTATATTTGATGAGAATATATTCTCTTCAGTCCCTAGACTAAGTCTCGGTATTCCAAATGGAACTGACGACATTGGTGGTTTAGTGGTCCCTAAAACCTAAGCTTAGAAAAAGCAAATGGAATAGGACTTCAAAGAATTTTGGGCCTGAATTTCAATTATATTTAATTGAAGGAAGAAGGGATAAGGTCTCTGACCAACACTCCTATTGCTTTAATGTTGAGGATGATCCCAAAACATTTGATGAAGCAATGAAGTCCCAGGATGTTGCTTTCTGGAAAGAAGCAATCAATAAAGTCCCAGGATGATCCCAAAACATCATAGGCAACAACACTTGGGTGTTGGCTGATCTACCTCAAGGTTGTAAATGAATCTTCAAAAGAAAACTAAAGGTAAATGGAACTACTAAAAATTTCAAGGCAAGGTTGGTCATTTAGGGTTTTACACAAAAGTCAAGGATAGACTACTTTGATACTTATGCTCCAGTGGCACGTATTAGTATCATACGACTGGTGATTGCTATGGAATCAATTCACAATCTGATTATTCATTAGATGGATGTGAAGACAGCTTTCTTGAATGAGGAACTGAAAGAGGAGGTTTATATGAACTAACCTCAGGGCTTCATCATGTCTGGCAATAAAAACAAGGTGTGTAAACGGATTAAGTCTCTATATGGACTGAAGTAGGCACCTAAGCAATGTCATCAAAAGTTTGATGAAGTGGTTTTGTCTAATGGTTATTTACTTAACCAAGCTGACAAATGTGCATATAGAAAATTTAATGAATCTAGTAAAGGAGTCATCATTTGCATATATCTTGATTACATGCTGATCTTTAGCACCGATCAAGTTTAGGTTGACCTGACAAAGGAATATTTGTCATCAAGGTTCTGTATGAATGACATGAGGGAGGCTGATGTTATATAGTGTATAAGGATTAAACATGAAAGTAATGGAATAACAATTTCTCAGTCTCATTATATTGAAAAAGTACTGAAGAAATTCAATTACTTTGATAGCACTCTAATTAATACTCCTATGGATACAAGTGAGAAGCTGATGCCCAATAATGGTCAGACTGTATCTCAAAGAATTATTTTTTTGATAAAGGATAAACAAAGAAAATGAAAATTGAAACAAACGCTCAATGCGAATAAAGATTATATATATTTAGATTCAATGTACAATTCGATACATAGAATGGGAAATAAAATGGTAATATAGAAATATAAAATGAAGAACATGTCTCCATGCAAGAACTTGATCATAGGATATACGAGCATCAGGAGAGAGATGATAATAACGATCAGGACGGGGCTTAGGATTTCCAAGAATGCTTCGATGAGGTAACCGATGAGTATTTGTGTGAGAGGGAAATGAAGGAGAGTTTGATTTTTGAAATGAAAAGATAGATGAAGGAGGAGAGTGGTGTGTGATATTTTTTTATATTTGAGAGGACGAGCCGTTGGGGTTTGTATAGGAAGGTGTGACGGAGGTTTTGAATTTTGAGTAAATGGGTTTAATACCTGAAATTTTGTGTCAGGACATCGTATTTTTAGATGAGACACGGATTTAAACTATAGAAGCAAAGGTATGCTTATACTCAGGAAATTTTTTTTATTTAAAAAGAGTATATGTAATGTTAAATGCACATCATTCACGACACATTATCATGAAGAGTAATTGGGAAGAAAGAAACCGTGTACCTTATTCATGATTGAAGATCTCGAAGGGGAAGCAAATCAAAAAAAATATTTTATGGCATCTCTTAGGTTAATATACATATAGAAATTTTTTTTTGTTTTTTTTAGAAATTTGAGTTTTAGTTTTCCCCAAAAAAATTTAAGATGGTAAGTTTGATTTTGAGGCCCAAAATGTAACCTAGCCCAAAATAAGAGATAGCCCAAAATAGACTTGAACAGTTCACCGGTTCTGTTCTTTTACCTTAGCCGGTGCTGTCGACAAACAGAACCGGTGGAACCGGCTTATTGGGCCAACCCAATTTAGTGTTTTTAATTCGCAGGGATTTCATGTACCTTCAAAGAGCTTTTAAGGAGAGTAATGGATCTAATGGAAATAGCTTCTAATTTTCGAAAGGATCATTTTAAAAAGATTTTAAAATACATTTTATTTTAAAAGCTTTTAATAACCTGCTCTTGATATCAATTATGGAAAACTAAAACCTAGTAAGCACAAACACTGTTATTCTGGGTTGCACCCTAACCTTGTTAAACCAACCTTTCGAAATTGATCTTATGCCAATCAAACTCGGTAGTTTCGACATCGTCATTGGTATGGATTAGTTATCCAAGTATCATGCTAGAATTATCTGTGATGAGAAAGTCATCTACATCCCAATCAACGGTGAAACTTTGATCATCAGAGGTAATCAAAGTAAAACCCGACTAAGTCTCATATCTAGTATAAAAACCGAAAGATGTATATCCCGAGGTTGTCAAGTTTTCATAATCCAAGTAATGGAAAAGAAGTCAGACGAGAAAAGACTAGAAGATATCCCAGTAGTCAGAGAATTCCTAGAAATTTTTCCTAAAGATCTACCCGGCCTTCCTCCCGTTCGCCAAGTATATCAATGTGTTTGTCCTCTACTAGGTACCAAACACTTACAAATTACTCCAACCTTATACAACACTTAATGATATGACTTAGATATATTTGATTACAATGAATGAGAAGTAATGTCTTGAAATCAGTAGCTTGATCCAAGAGAGATGAGAGATCCTTGCTCTTATTGAACTTAGAAGCATGATCTTCAAATTGCACGTGTCGGTAGAACATCTTCTATTAAGAGATCTACAAAAACACTAAAAGAAAAGGACCTTGTTCAAAGATCAATGGTTAGCTGAATATTAGAGTGAGAAATTATGTGAAATCCATGCCTAAGCCAAGTGAAATGAGTTGGTATTTATAGGCATGGAAGTTACTGTAGCCTGGTTCTGTTGATGAATGGAACAGGCGGCCAAAATCAATGGAACCGGCCTACAGTACCAAATCCGAATTTTATTTTGCAAGATCTTAGAAGATCATGGGTAATCTTGCTAGATTATGTTTAGATTTGGTAAAATATTTGAAGATTTTTATAAAGTTTATTTAATAATGTATATTTTTATTCTAAAAAGGTGTTTGTGTGAAGTTGATTATTATGAGAGAGAAGTATGTTGGAGAAGTTAGGAAACTATTGGTTTAGGACTTGTGAATTTTGTTGATTACCTTTGATATGTTTATGTTTTGTTATTAACAAAACAAAGAGAGATCGTAAAATATAAATAAACGTTTTTACGGTTTATTTGTATTAACAACGTTTACCCTTGTTGTCATTGTACTTGGAGGAGTTATGGTGCTCCACCATATTGACAACTGAAGGACTAGTAACATTGTTTCCCTTTGGCTTGTTACTATCCTGCACCCTAAAGGACTCCTCAATGCGCAGATTACTGCCTAACTTAACAAGAGTTAATTCCTCCTTTAAATGTTTCAAGGTGTGCTTGAAATCTTTCTATGAAGGGGGGAGTTTATCAATGATACATGAAACCTGAATGGATTTATCCATGTTCATCTTATGTTATGTAAAAAGTCCAAGTATACCAAGAAGTTCATTGTATTGTTCCAAGACTAGTCTTGAATCAATCATTTTGTAATTGGTGAAATTACTAACAAGGAACGACTTACTTGATGCATCCTCAGCCATATATTTAGCCTTCAAGGAATCCCATAGTTCTTTCGAAGATTCAAGATTCTGGTAAATATCAAATAAAGGATCAGACATACCATTGAGAATTAAACCTCTACAGACATAGTCATCATTGTCCTACTTGGCCCTCTTCCTGACTTGTTCCACGATTGGATTATCACCACCATCTTCAAGAATAGGAGTAGTCAGCACATACACCACACTCATGCTAGAAAGTAAAAAGTGCATCTTCTTCTGCCATCTTCTAAAGTCCACCCTTTCAAACTTGTCAAGCTTGGAGAATTTTGAAGCCATGTGTTTCATAGCAGCATCAACTATCGATTATCACAGAATAATCTTCTTTGATTGTTGGTTGTTGTGTGTCCCAGATCAGGATTAAGATAATCAAAAGCCTAACTAATTACAAAAGATGGTTACCGGATATCACTTGAAGTCGTGTAATCACTTTCCAAAGAAGATTATTTGACCCTATGCCTGGGTATCACAAATACCTCCTTGGGATAAAACCAAGTGTTTGTTCCAGTTTTTAGGCACAAATCAAGAACACTGCATTTCTATGTGTTTAGGTTTTCTGATCTCTGTTTCATGCAATTATGTGATCTCATATTTATAGGAGAATACTCAAAACCCTAGTCAAAGGAGTTATGAGAGATAATAGGAGATATAATCTCTTTCATAACTGACTTCCTTAATTTAAGGAATTAGTGGTTACAATGACCATATGAAACGTTGTCATTAAATGTGATTGTAACTTACCATATGAAACTTTCAAAACAGTTACAAGTCATTAAATTCATATTAATGAGTTATTCCTTCAGCATCCTGAACATTCAGCTAACTCAATGAAGAGTATACAAGCTGAAGGTTCAATACTGAAAAGACTCACTAATGAGTTAACCCACTGATGACTATCCTTCAGTCCAGAGTTACTTACTGAAGAGTCAACTCACTGAAGATCATCAGTGACATGAATTTCCTTTTAACAACTATATGTGTCAGGGCGTTCAATGATCTATGAGAGTACACTTCGTACCTGTAGTCCCTTAACTGGTATGAACTGAACCCTCATTGAACTAAATTTCCAACAACAACATTAGCTAATGTTTCTGGCCCTAGAGAAGGCTTTGTTTGCCTTGGTTTGTGTTGCTTAATGTTTGTAGGCGCCCACCTCAGTTCACACGACTAAATCTTGGCAAAAGCAGCTACATAAATCTTGTTCACCCTTAACTGTAAGTCCAGTGGTAATTTATTAACCAAGATTTATCTGTGTGTATTCCTTGGTAATATTTTAAATATATTGTAACACGTCAAAACACATAAACTCTATCAAATTCAATCACATTTTATTGTACCTCTTCAAACGACTGTGAAAGCAAAAATTCTTTTAGATGGTTTTCTTCACTCTCGAATACTATGATATGACTTGCCTTAGACCATTTTTTTGTACTTTTGGATACGAAACCAATTGGATCCATCATGAACCGGTCAGACTCGTCTGGTATTCCCTTCACTTCACTGATAACACAGTACCAAAATAGAATATAAATAGTTACATACATAAAACATTTGGATCAATAAAGAATCATACATATTACAATACCACAATATGTAAATCTAGACCATTGTCCAATTTTGTAAACCTATACCACTGAAAAAGCTGCTTCCTAGGGTAGCCAATCCAAACATAATAAGCCTACATCGCCCTTAAAAAAGATACCTAAATGCTCCCTAAATTAGCCAATCTAATCCAAACACTATAGACTGCATTGTTGAGTTTAGCTTCATAATGGTCGTGATATTGGCCTAAAATAGACTAAAATAAGGAAATAAGTAGCTACTTATCAACGTGTCATTGTGGATTCCGTAATTTAACTATTGGTTTTCATATGATGAATTACAAAGTGTTTGATTTGCGTTCCAATTTTGGTAAGAAAAAATCTTCAAACAGATTTGCGGCGCTCTCCAAGTCAACATCAAACATCAAAACAAAATAACTAACATACCTGATTAATTTCACGTTTAGGATTTCGCGGTTTCACACTTGATGATGTCTCGCCTTCCATACCGTCCAATTGTTCAGTTTTCATGACTGTTGGTGTCCCTTCCAATGGTAGGGTACCTTTTAGTCCGAGTCCAGCCGTCGCACGAAGTCACTGTAAATTCGCACACGGGTCTTGAGATCAGTTGATATGCGCGTATTTGAATAACGGGGAAAAAGATAAATAGTAAATAGTTAGTACCTGAAGCCTTTTGGATTCCTAATAATAGAACCACGGCAGGCGTTATTCAAATCTCATTTGCTTTTCTAGAAACTTGCTAAACACTGTAAAATCAGGTACACAACAACAAAATATTAATCAAAATCTGGGGGAAAACAAACACTTTACTTATAATAAGACCGCAATTACGTGTTCTGCAAATACGCTGCCCAATTACGCAACCAACCTCAAACCAATCCAAAACAAAACCTACACACAGGATTAACAATCATCACAAAATTGCACCTACATTAAAAGCAACTACTTCAAGAATTGTTGAACCAACAAAAACCCTAATTATCTAAGCTTTGATTCGCATAAAACTAACCGAACATCTTTTGTGAAAAATTATAAAAGTGTATCAATTAATCTAGACTATCACCAAAATGGAGACTAAAGCATAAGGATCAAAAATTTATTTTAGATTACTATAAATTCACAATCCTTATAACAAACTCATATATCTAAATTTTGTTATAAAATACAACAAATCACATTATTTATGACAAACCCAAATGGCCTGATGAGTTGAATTAACATATTTCGTATTCAACTTATGGATTTGATGCTGAATAAAGCAAGATTCAAAAGGATTATGTGGGTGTGTAAATAGGAAATGAAAGAGGCTGAGTTTGATTAGGAATTTGGAAAGGAAATACAAAATCAAACCAACAAATCTTCACAGCCACCGTCAAATTCTTAACTTTTCTTCTTCATCTTCTACGATCTACCACAAAAACCAACCATCATCAATTAACAGTAACAAAATCACCACCACCACCGCTTGATTCAACACCGTCTGCTACATCATCGTCACCGGCCATCGTTAATTCCTAGGGGTTTTTAATTAATTGATTTTATTTAAGTGATTGTTGTTTTTGGGACGGTGGGTATATGTGTGAAAAGATCATTCTAGATGTATGTTAGACGCACACACTAAACTAGGGGTGTTTAGTGTTTGGTTTGACGCCGAACAAACCGAGGAATAAATCCAACCGAAATCGAATAAAACCGGACCGAAATTTTTAATTGGTGTATGGTTTTGTTTGAAACCGAACTGAAGTATTTAATTGGTGTTTGGTTTGGTTATAGTTTGACAAAAATAAAACCAAACCAAACCAAAAAAAACAGAATATCTCTATACACATATTTTGTTAATTATATATACACGTATATTCTATCTTATAAATCTAACTAGCAATTAAAAATATCTTTTAAACAAATCACTCATCAACTAAAGCATTTATACATATCCATGAGCAAGTGAGCAAGAGTTTACCTACTTGATTCATATAAATTCACATATACTAAGCAAGAGAGAAGTTTCAACTTAGTTTGGATGCTTGAAGTTGGAATATTCAAGCTAATAAACTTCTAAAGACTTAAGGAAATTATTTCTTAATTTCACTTTCATTTATTCCTGCTATGTTCTGAAACCTTTTGGTTACATAAACTTTTTTGTTAATTTAATTGAGCATTTTGCGAGACTTTTTGATTTGTTAATTTTATTAAAAATTTAGGTTATTATTTGCGACTTCTAGATGATATTTTAGAGTTTACTTGAATTTGATTTGCTTTGTTTTAACCGAAACCAAATCGAATTCTAATTTGGTGTATGGTTTCATTTATCCGTTCTATAACTGATTTGGTTTGGTTTTGGTTTTCGCTTTGAAAATTTTCAAACCGATAAATCCGACCATACAACACACAAATCCGACTCATGAACACCCCTTCACTAACGACGTTAGGAAAAAATAATAATAATACAGCCCAAATCAGTAGCCTAGTGTAAAGATGGCCCAACCCTGGCTTTTTTTGTCGTGCTATGTGATGAATTTTAGGATAGAGATAAATAAATGAATCAAATAAAGTTGGACCATCATATGATACACCTTCTAAAGAGATTCTAGAAAACCATGCTCGCCCGCTCATTGTCAAATTCAAAAGTCTGCACATTTAAAACATACACTCCCTTCGTCCCTTTCTATTGATTTTTCAAGTTTTTTTCTTTTAACTTTGACATTAAGTATTTTTGTTTATGTTATAATACTTGATGAAAATTATAACAATAAAAATACATCTAAAAACCAATCAATTCATATATTTTGTAAAAAATATTATATAAGACAAACAAAATAATTTAAGGTCAAAGTTGAAAGAAAAAAATTTGAAAAGTCAACAGAGGAGAATAATTTTAAAACGAAGGGAGTATATAAAAAGATCAAAGTGCATTAAAAAGTGCAACCAACAAATACAATCGAGTATAAACGTACATGCATTGATGTATACGATGTTTCAAGGCCTGTATCAAGTCGTGTTCGGGTTTGCGGGCTGGCGGGTTATTATGATCTCT
>BQNB010061113.1:0-34154 GCA_026074375.1 Tanacetum coccineum | reverse complement strand
TCCATTGACACAGCATTGGGGATGTAAGTGAGGATTCGCACATTCAAACACTTACTGGACTTCTTCCTAATTGGATTGGGTGGTGGGGATACAAATTTGGAGATGAATTGTGTTACTGAAAGGTAAATGTATTCCTAAAATGGGCGCCAACTTTGAACAGACGAAAATACCCCCCTCAAATGCCATGTAAGCCAACTTAACGGGATTGACTAACAAAAGTTAGTCAGAGGGACTAAATCCGATACGGGTCAAAAGTTTGGGGACTGGATCCGTTAAAAAGTTTCGGAGGGACTAAATCCGTTATACCCGACAAACATTAAGGACGAATTATGAAATTAACTCTATAATTAAATATGTCGCTATTTCTCTCTCACACATATATATCTTTTTTTATTTTTAAATAATATTTCTTAAATCAATTTTATTATTAAATTTATATAATAAATATAATTTTTTTCTTTTAAACCTATACTAAATCTAAATCATAAACCAAATCCAAATCCTATTCTAAACCTACTTATAAACCAAATGGACCCTAAGATGTTTGGTACGAAAAAGCTACCGTCAAATAAAGAGTTTAACCATCAAAACCAATGCCATATAAAATTGAGAGGTTTACATAAAACCCCTGACATTTGTTTCGGTGGCTTGTTTTTAACCACACAACATCCACTACTTTAAAAATTTAATTGCTACAAATAACAAGACAAGCTTTATTTTGTTTATAAAATAATTTATTAATTATTTATTTTCTCATACAAATTTATTTATAAAACTATATTAAATTCAAATTCAAATCCAAATCCAAGGGTACGTTCGGTTGAGGGGTGGGTGTCAGATTTGGATTTTGGCATAAAAGTAGAAAGTCATTGTTTGGTTGAGAAAGAAATATTTCAACACCTCCTCACACCCACTATTTCTGTTAGTACAATTTATGTTACGGGTTTGAATTGGATCTCGATCGCTTGTCGGGCCGGGCCAACTAGCTGTAAATGGGTTGGATCTTATACTAAATCAAGTGATTTGGATAGTTTCCTGCACAAATAAAAGTAAACCGTTAGTCTTACCGTGGGGACGGACCCCGCGATTAGACTCCGGCGTAAGAGTAAGTATTCATGTTTTTGTCAGAGAATGTCAGAGTGTATGTGTGTAAAATGTGGTTAGAAAATCGTACCTTGTAGGTTGTCTGGGTACCCCTATTTATAAGTGAGCCAAATATTAGGTTTTCCTAGTATTTTGCTTATTTCTGTTAGTGAGCCGAAGTGGGTCCCTTGTCTGGCAAGGGTCCGTGATAAATCAAGTCTTGCGGACGCTAATTCCCTTCCGCGGATGTTTCTTGGTTCGCGGAGGGTTTGTCACGTCCGTCTCGCTTCCTCTGGGCCGTGCCAGTACGGGATTGGGCTTAGTTCTGGCCCATCATATTTTAGCTGCTTCTATTTCCTTAATTGGGCCTGGGGCCCATTGTGACAATATGATTCAGGCCCAGAGGCCTGGTAAACCTATTATACGTCATCAAGTCCCCCCAGTCCAGTATGTCTATTGCGTGCGATGTTGTTGCGTGCGGTAGGAATTACTGGACTCAGGTTCCGCTACATTACCGTGCTCTCTTTGTCTTCCGCAGTCGTCTGTGCTTCTGCGGCCATTACATGTATGGGTAGATGAGGCGTGGTTGATGTTGTCTGTTTGTGGCCTTTCATCTTCTGACTGATTTGACCAGTTGGTCCAACTTCTTAACTGTCATTACTATTTTCTATCTTCATTCTTGGTCGTTGACCCAAGAGTTCATTGCCACGTGCAAGCATCCTAACATACTCTTCATTTACTATGCCGAGAGTATAAATACTCGATCCATTTTTCACTGTATCCTTTCACTATCTTCGCCATTGTTAAAAACTTTCAAGCTTTATAATCATCTGTGTTTATCGTGTTTCGAAGAACTTTTAGCAGGTTAAGTTTTTGAACCTTTCTCTTTGTCATGAGTACTATTACAGACATTAAGTGTGTTCTTTCTCAGAGAGCGTTTGGCCTTTTTTGTGAAAAATTCCATATTCCCGAGGAGGTTCACCCAGTCCTCCCCGATCGGGATAACACAATGCATGAAAGGCCTGTCGAAAAGATTGGGCTATACACTAGGTTTTTCGACTTTGCCAATTTTAGATTGCCCTTGTCCACTTTCCTTGTTGATATATTTAGGTACTTCCATATCAACATATCCCAACTTTCCGTTATTAGAGCGGCCAAGGTTTCTCACTTTGAAATCTTGTGTAGTGTTTGCGGAATTAAGCCAACTGTGGGTTTGTTTCGTTGTTTTTATGTCAATTCTAAGAAGAATGGGTGGATGTCCTTCATTAAACGTTCTAAGAAGTCCCATGTATGTTATACGAAGCCTCTAGACTCTCTTAAAAATTAAAATGACCATTTTTTCTGGGTTGATGAATTTGCTTGCCCTGCTCGCTTTCCGTGGCATACTGCCAAGAACGTGACTAGTGATCCTGCTCCGAAGGCCACTAATTTTAGCGCTCAAGATTATGCTATTCTTGTTGATCACCCCTCTCCGTTCCGGAAGTTCCTTGAGGAATTCTTGTGCTTGGTCGGGCTTAGCCGCCATTACACTCTGGATAAGGAAACTTATCCCTTATTTGTGGACAAGGACAGAGAGGGTGAGTGTCTTCTTTTGTGTGCACATTATATGTTTTTCAGCTTGCTCTCTCCTTTTTTTTCTAGTTGTGCTTCGTTTTGAAGATACGGATACATTTGCTTTTATTCGCACTCCGGATCCTACTAAGGTTAAGGTTGTTGAGAGGGAGCGACATGAAGGTGAGCCACGGTTGCTGGAGGTAACTGTTGGTCGCACTGTTCCTTTACTTCCGGTTGCGCCCGATCGTGGTGAGAGTGAGCTGGCTGCTAGTGTTGATAAACTATTTGATGAGGGGGGAGTGGTACTCAGGTGGAGCAAGGGGATTCCGTCGGTGGTGGAGATGGACGAGATACTGATGTTTAGCCGGTTGCTACGGCCGCTGACACTATTTCTGAGGATGTTGTTCCGTTACAGCCAAGTCGTCACAGAAAAAGAAAAACCGTTGTTGTTGATACTGGTGGGCCTTCTCCTCCTAAGAAATTAAGGGAGGACTATGAGACCCCGGGTGGGCCTTCTGTTGCTGGCAAGTCTAGGTCCGCGGTTCAGAGGTTGTTTACCGGGGCCGTATTGAATGCCGAGGTTAGGGGGAGCCCATTCCTTCTTTACCCTTTATCACATCTTCTGTGTCCGCTACGCCAGAGCGCGAGGGGGGAGATCATATTGATTCCGTGACTAGGCTTAACCTTCGGACTGTCAGTGCTCCGCAAAGGTTCGTAATTTCTTTAGATTCTTCTCACCATTCTGGTTCTAATATTGCGGAAGCTGAGGTTGATTCTTTTGCCAGGCCCTCTGTTCCTATCATTACGGCTGCCACTACTGTTACTTTGACCTTCGGTCCTACTGTAGTTGTTCAGGAAAAAACCGTTAAGCCTTCAATTTTTGCCGCTGATTTCTCTTTCGCTGGTGGAGATCCTAATGCTGGTGTTTTTTCGGATCTCACCGGGAGTGACTTTCTCGTCAATGGTATCCGCACAGTCACCGACCCTGAGTTCGATCTTCAAAAGGTTTACGTTTCGCGATGGAGCTTGACTAATGGGTCCCGTCTTGATGACGGTCGCGTCTGTCGCGAGATGGTAGACGAATTTGCTCATCCCAAATTTTTTTGCTTCCATTCGGGGTATGGATCATGACCAGCTTTTTACCGAGTTCAATGTTGGAGTGGCCCGCCAGGTTTTTTTGAGCGCGGAAGTGAGGATGCGTGCTGAGTACAATATCAAAGAGAAAGGGAAGTTGAAGACTGTTGTTGATGAATAGGTGGATTTGTTGAAGGTCAGGGAATGAGAGATTGAGAGTCTGAGGGCTTAGTTGTTGCTAAAGGAAGCGAAAGCTGCAGAGGCTATTTGTCTTCATGCTGAGGCTTCCAGCTTTGCGGCTACAGAGAAGTCTCTTCGGGATGAGGTTAATGCTTTGAATGGGCATAATCTCATCCTTGAAAAGGAGCGTGATGCTCTGGATGTGAAGGTGACGGATCTGGAGACTGTGATTGTAAGCAAGGAATGTGAACTGTCTGATTCTAATGCACAACTTACTTGCATCAAATCTCATAATGACAATCTTGCGAATAAGGTATGTGCCTTTACACTTAGCTCTTTTTTTTCTTTTTCACTTGTATACTTTAGAGTGATTACAGGTTCATGAGCTGAAAACTTCTTCTGCTGGGCTCCAAGAGAAAGTCACGACGTACGAGAATTGCATGGAGCAGCTTGGGAAATTTCAGGATGAGCGGATGAAGATTGTAAGTGATAAGTTGGAGAAGCTAGACACTAACCTTGTGGAGATGGCCCTTCACTTAGAGAAGAAGTTCTATCCTCACCTTCTTACTGTCATTGCCGGCCGCAGGTGGTTGCTTACTCATGGGATGGAGCGTGCGACTGTTAAATGTCTACACTCGCCCGAATATCTTTCTGCCCTCGGAGAGGCTATCAGTAAGGCTATTGAGAAAGGCATGCAAGATGGGTTGGCTGTCAGGATTACTCATGGTCAGGAAGGTAGGGTCCTGACAAATGTTGCTACGTACAACCCTTCTACAAAAGCTGACTATATTTCCGCTTTGCAACAACTTCAGAGCGTGAACTTCTCGTTGCTTGCTGAGTTAAAGTCTAACAAAGACGCGAGTGTTGAAACCATAATGAAAATTCTTCGACTGGAAGAGTCTCTTGCGGAAAGGTTAGGCTTGACTGGGTCGCAGCCTCACGTTGACCAGCTAATGGTTCCCATTCATCATTCCCGGACCAGCATGTCGTTGGTGCTTCTGCTTTGTCACTTTCATTTGATGTTTCCAGTTCCAGAGTTCGGATAAGGGAATAAAATCTCTAAATTCTAGCAAGGGTCGGCTGGATTTTCTCAAATCATACACGTTTGTGTTTTGATAAACATGCAAAATATATAGAAAAGATCTTATAACCCTTATTATCCAACAAGTAAAGCCCAACCCTCCTTTTACCCAACCCAACATATACACGTGAATACTATGGCTGTATTTTTTCAAATGTTGCTTCCCACACAACACAAACAGTAAACAACTTTAAATCCATGTACACTGCCTTTACTTGAATCCAAGATATTCCTTGCCATGAATGGCTTAGCAAAAGAATGTGATTTCAAGAAACAACACTATGCATACCCATTCTTTTGAGTATATAAGAAGATCTTGGGTTAGTGTTTTCACAAACTCACAACTCTCATATACCTCCCCTCATACTCATTGTATTCGACATACACACACACACACAAATTTTCATTATCCATTGCATTCATCCATATTAAAACACTAAACCCACTCGGCATTCTTAAGATTTATTGTTGGTTCATAAGGAGAGAAAGCGGGGTTATAAGGGCTGTTGGTTTGGAGTCACGAGAAAACTCCACGCAATTAGGGTTTTGTGGTTTTGGTGCTAGGGTTTCGATTGGTACAAGCTTGCACGCACTCTTTCTTTCCAAGCCCTTGTGAATTCGCATCTTTGTGAGTAAACATCCATTGTCAATCATGTTTTAATGCAATACTTGTTCCGTAGTTGTGTGCTTAACCTGTTATTAACAAAACACTATGTTTCTTTTTACCTCCTGATGTAATTTGAATGACCTAGCAAAACCCCCCATAAAACGTATAAGTAACAAGTGAAACAAGCACATAATGTGATGATGTTAGGCTTAGGATATATGCATGTTGATCACTAGGGCTCGTTATTGAGTTAGGAAAAAAAATAATACATAAGTTATGTCATATTAATTAGCCCATGCGTGTGGTAGTTTTAGACACCCTATCTGACCCTTAAACACGAGACATTCAAGAACAACTTAATTTATTTCAGTAATAGGGTTGGACGTGGTCATTTTGCCCCTGAGATGAGTTGTTTTCGTCGAGTAAATAAAAAGATACAAGGTCACAAAGTTTGAAGCATGTGTCTGCCAAAATGCTTTTGTACAACAGCCCTAACGTGTCGACATTAAGCCCTACTTCGACCCACTTAGGCTAGGGCGTAGTGAGAGGAAGTGGGGGCATTTTATAGAAGACATGCCATGTTGTATTTAGCAACTCGAACCAGGAGAAATGGTTGAGAAACGAGCTCGCAACTTGAACCCAAAGTTAGTACTGCTGCCACACAGTTAATACTGTTGGCACGCAGTTAATACTGCTCGGCACCCCTTACTTTGTACTCACTTTCGACCCTCTTAACGACCTCCGCCCCCGAGACTTATAAAAAGTAAGTTGTAATAGACCTAGCCTAGTTTTCAAATGTGCTTTTACTTTGTCTTAACGTTAAGTAACGAATCCAAAAACTGATTCTAAAGTCTGGACACACAAACATTAGCAGTTGAAATAACCCAATTATTTTCTAAGTCTGGAGCAGTTTTGCGACCCGCACTTATTAAACGCTATTTTAACTACTTAAACGACGTTTTTAGCCGAAACTTATTTAACGGAAGTTGTAGATTTCCCAACGGAGTTTTCAAATATACTTTTACTTGTTAATGTCGTCAATTAACGAACCCGTAAACTAATCGTAAAACTCTAAGACGACTCATGTTAAAAACTTGGTAAAATATATGTTTAACTCAAAAAGTAAACGTCAACGTTTTCACCGAATTAATTAACGCACTTAGAGACCAAACCAAAGCCTGACCTAAACTAATAAATTAAAGTATGTACCACCTAGTTTCTTAAATGTCCAAAGTCATAAATTACATACATATATTTTGACCGCGCTGACCCGATAAAGTTGACTATTTTAAAATGAGGAATTGTTTTCAAATGTCATTTAATTCATTTATAACTCAAGCACACACTAGGGACAAGATTGCAAGTATTTATATTATTATTTTTCCGTTTAGTGAATATGTATTATTTATTCATAGGTTGCGGATAAAGTCTTTTGCATCGTTTTTCGTGCCACTACTTTGCTTCTACATTATCAATACTCAATGTGAGTTCATAGCCCCATGTTTTACTATATCAATGATTTACAACTTTTGGGGTGAGAAACATGCTTTGTTTTTACAAATTGGACGTAAGTGTACATTTTAACTAGTGAGTGTTTCAGACCAAAAAACAGGACTGACTCTTTTATGGATCAAATGAACAAAAGGTCTAATGAAAATGTGATGACTAGCTCTCAGAATCGGAAAAGGGGTTTGCAAGTGCAGCATCAAAAATGAGTTAAGGAAACTAAACAGGAAATATGTGATTACTAAGTTTGCTCAAATGACATGAAATCTTGGGAAAAACGGTTTGGACAAACACTCAAAAACCAATCCTTTGTTAGACACGAACTGAGTTTAAGTCTGAAAGACCCTTGATTCAAAAAATACGGTTCGGCCTCCCAAGTTGATGTGAATCAACGACCTTGTCAAAACGTCACTACACATCATTTGCCTAAGAGGAAGAGAATCTGCCCCATGCAAACTCATTACTGATTGCAACTAGCTCATCTAGGTATTTCTAAAACGACATTGTCATAATCACTACATAGATGAGGCTTAGAAAAGGCGCACGAAACACTCTAGGAAACTCTAGAAATTTTTTCTGACTCCAAAACATTTTGTTTGCTAGACATGTCTAGAAACTGAGTCTTTAATGCAATAGGACGCACTTGTTGTAATAAATTTCCTAAAAAGAAGTCAATCTCGCGTGCTAAGTTCCATCCAATAGAAACAAACAGAAACAAACCCGCTTGAGCCAGATAAGGGTTGCAACGAAAACAAAAATGACAGATCCAAAAAGAGGACATAGGTATTCAAACAAAAAGAATACCACTGTGCATGAGAAAACAATAAAGTGCACCTGATATTTGTTTAGGTGGCAACCAAGGGTAGAATTCTCAAGACGTTTGTTTAGATGGGTTCCACAGGAAGACATTCGCCTCGCTAGCACATCAAAGGTTGAAAGGAACCCCCAAATGTTCAAATACAGATATACCTGACCAATGTGAATTGCGAACTAATAGCTTTAATGTCAGTGCAGTACTCTCTTAAGGTACAGGTTACATCGTTCTCATCTACAAGAGGAAGGACTCGGAGTTTGGTAGCGAAAAAGAAGATATCAGAAAACAAGGGCTTCAAGGAATTTTGAAATCTGATGATCACACTCATGATTTTTGAAACACACAGTTCAAGCCATCGATGTCTCAATGTCATAATGGGTTGCTGAATAATAACACTTCAGCCCGTTCCTCATGTTTACATGACGTTTGATCACAGCAGTTCAAGCTTGGTCGTCTATGTCAAATGGTGTATGATGAAAATAACACTTCTGGCCCGTTCCTCAATGTTCAATGACGTGTTCACATCAGTTCAGCCTCGTTCTTTCATCATTTGACTTCTTTTTTAATCATAATCGTTCTAGAATCGGAATTCAAGACCGCAGCATGACAGTCAAGTTCAAAGCTGGTTCCAAAAGTTGTTCCTTAAGCAAACAAGACAGCTACATCACGACAAGAGTTGGAATTACTATTCCACCATCATATAGCTTGTGAGACAACAGGTAATTAAATACAAAAATCAGTCAAAATCAGTAAAATTTCTAAAAAAGTTTCTTCTCGGACATGTCTCTTGGATCGATAACATTTACGTGCTTAGAAATGTCGTTTAACATTGAAACGAGGTGTGCTAAATGAAGTTCTGGAGCGAGAGTTTGCAAATTAGTTTCTATATATAGTGTCATTTCTAATTTTCTAAATGGCTTATGTGCAAATGTCAGTACTTACCCGGACTTCAATAAAGGAAGGTTTTATAACTTATCCTCGCAAAACGAGAAAATTAACGTTTCTCGGTCTGGTGCTGTTCTAACAAGACATTCAATGTTTTTTAGCTCAAGAAAGAGGCTAGTGTTCGTTTCAGTGCGTGTACCAATACCGTTGAAGAGAAGTCCTCTAACATTGGTTTTTCAAAAGTTGAACACATGTTTTCAAGAATTTCTCGATAAACAATTCATAATCTTTCAAAATTGTGTGTTAACACTCCAACCCTCACCACGGTTTTCAAAAGAGATCAACAAAATTTTTCAATTGGTCCTATTTTTTAGAGGGGGAGTTTTTGAAAAAACAAAGTTTAATGTTCTTGGATACAGTCCTCAACGACCATTCTTTTGTTTCAAAACTATTATCAAATTGTTCCTAAACCATTCATGCTGACCATATTTTCTCCACAGATTTTTCAAGACATATTTTTAATCACAAAGGTATTTTCAAAAACTGTAAGTGTCTTATTATTTAAAATAAGGGGAGAAAATTGTAATTAATATGATCTATTCGATCAAATGTGCTGAAGGAAATCAAAGTTATATGGTTTGATCTTATACCCAACAACATCTTAATTTTACGACAATTCTGGAAGTACATAAGGTGGTTAGCGTTAGGTATCATCCATGATCAACAAGAACGGAGATTACCCTAAGGATATTCCAAGTTTTGAAAGAGCAAGTCCTTGGTATGATTGGAGCGAATGTATATGGACATAAATGACGACTAAGATTGAGTTATCACTGGAACTATCACAACAAGGTGTTAGTAAATGAGTCTTGGAAAGATTGAAGGCGTTGTAGAATGAAAGAGAAAGAAATGTTGGATAAAGGGTCTATAAGAAAAGAAGCCCTCCACACAACTTAAGCGAAACAGGGTCGATACATTTGCTGTCAGAATCTCAAGTTGTTTTGTGACATTGAAAAACGACATCATGGACTGTGATGCATTGCACAACCTTCCAGCATTCGTGTTTCTCTTAAAAAAACTTGTCTCATTTGTCACGGAGATACACACGTTATCTAGTGACATCTCATTCCGAGATTGTTGATATTGAATAGTATGGCAAAATGCTCCAGCCTCCGACGTTACTACAATACCAAAAATGCACTAATCGAGGTTAGAGCCAGAGGATCAATCAAAATTCCCTGGTGATTAGAGGACACATGTCCTCTTTCAAACATTGTTGGACATCATCAGGTTCACAAGCTGTTATCTAAGAGTTACGCTATATCATTGAGATATTTGCCAGAACATCCGAGTGATACTATGTATTCACATCGGAAGATTGGAAATCTTGCTTGGAGCCAGCATCAAACATCGCTTGGTAGGGTGACTTGCGAGTTTCTTTATGAATCAAATTGTGACATTGGATATCGATTTGGTCCAGTAAGAATGATTGACCGGTTGATGTATTTTGATAATAACAGGGACACTCTCTGATGTGTTACAAAAACATCTTTAACGAAGTGACACATCGATTGATTTTCAAATCAATTTCTCGTTTTACTATAACGTAACCTGCAGGTCAAACGGTGGTAACGGGCAACCTCACATCCCATTCAGTTTTGCTCAATCTACGAAGACATACTATTCTCAGAAAGCTCACGATTTAAGAAGATCAAAGACTTCGCAAACTTTAATTTGAAGCTTTCAGATAATGCAAAAGTAGAGCATGTTTTTGGTAAATACAAAATTATTCGCAAGTATGGCATAGACGGGGGGTTTAAGGACAATGCCAAAGGTTAAAGTCAGATCACAATGCATGAAGGAACAAGTTACAACAAACAACGAAGTCAAAGACCAAGTACACTCGAGCTTAAACAGACAAAAGCAAATCTCATTGATTCATGAAGGAGTGTCATTAAATGAACTCACTTCGGCGGGAGATTGTAAGCTCTACTTTTATTGTGTCAATAGGATGCTCGTTCCCGTGTTCAAGGAATCACTTCGAGGGAGATTTGTTAGCCTGAATTTATTGGTCAGTACAAGGAAGTTCGGGTCACTCTACGATGGAGCTTCAGTCTTTAAGTACGTTATGGTGTATAGGAAGTTATCGTGAATCGGCTCGTTAGTTAATCATAATATTGTATATGTTTCGGGTTTATCCCAAGCAAAACCCGGTCCAGGGTCCTGATAAATACCACGCGCGTCGCATTTAAAACGACGGGGTATAATAATAGATCTTTTCTATTTAGAAAGAGTAAGTTGTTTAGTTGTTCGCAAGAATTATCTAATATTATCTTTTGCCCTTTCGTCTCTTCAATTCTCTCTCTAGTGTTCTCTCTCTAGAACAATCAGTCTTTCTCATTTCTTTGTTCGATTTCGTGATTCATTGTATGAAGTGAAGTGTTAACGGGATCCTACATGATGGTCCCTTCACTTAGAGGAAGAAGTTCTATCTTCACCTTCTTATGTCATTGCCGGAGTAGTATCATATTTTAAACGACTCTTTTTGAGGTCGTTCTCATATCTTGTGCTATTGGTCTGTAATGTAACGCTCTCGGATACACATTATTCCACTGCGACCCAATTTGGGGGTGTTACATTGGCTGCCGGGATTACTCATGGTCAGGAAGGTAGGGTCCTGACAGATGTTGCTGCGTACAACCCTTCCACGGAAGCTAACTATATTTTCGCTTTGCAACAACTTCAGAGCGTGAACTTCTCGTTGCTTGCTGAGTTGAAGTCTAACAAAGACGCGAGTGTTGAAACCATAATGAAAATTCCTCGACTGGAAGAGTCTCTTGCAGAAAGGTTAGGTTTGACTGGGTCGCAGCCTCACGTTGACCAGCTTATGGTTCCCATTCATCATTCCGCGGACCAGCATGTCGTTGGTGCTTCTGCTTTGTCACTTTCATTAGATGTTTCCAGTTCCAGAGTCTGGAGGATTAAAGAGAATATTACCCATCATAGATCAGCACTGCGCGACATCTTTGTTCCCTTATCTGAGCCTTTATCCATTACGGATTTAACATGTACGAAAGGTACTTCTGAAGTTATGCCTGTCGCTACTGTTATTACCACAGCCTTGTCCGTTACCTCTGCTTCTGCAAGCCTTATTTATCCTATTTCTACGGATGACTATGAGGTTGCGCCTACTGGTCAAGAAGGTGTAGGTGCGTAATGTAGATGATGTCGAGCTGAATATTCAGTGATCTGTTTGAATGTCTGGCCGTGGTCACGTGTGACCTTTTTGTTACGGCCTTCTTTATGTAAAGAATGTTTCTAAGTGTTTTTATCCATTATATGTCGCGGTCATGTGTGACCCTTTTGGATGCAGTCAAATGTACTTGTACAATTTGGATACTTTAATTCCTTAGCTAAAGTTTTTGCTATGGTTATAATATTATGGTGACATGTAGTCTTACTTGAATATTTGTGGGTTATTCTCCCTGTATTGCTATCCTTTAATATCACCGTTGTGCACTTGTAATGATAGACTTAGTGAATCGTTCATGGAACACTTTTAGTATTGGTCTTGCAATGCCTCTTACATACTTGAGTGAATTGTCAGGTTACTCATCCTTTTGTTATACGAAATAACATTAATTGGGCCGTGCCCTATTGCGTGCGCATCTTAATCACAAATATAATAATTTCGTAAAGTAAATAACAAGAATTTAAAATAAAAGTTGTGAAGGTAGCTAGGCTTCACTTTTTTATTAAAGTTTCAAAGGAAAACATTACAATGCATGATTGAGATAGATTGGAATGCATTACCCCCACTACGGAGTCCGCATGGGTGGATTGCTTACATTTTGTGCACGTAACACTTTTTAAGGTTGCTGATGTTCCAGGTCCATGGAAGCTGGTTTCCGTCCTGGTCTCTTAACTTGTATGCGCCCTTTCCTAGTGCTTCCGTTACCTCATACAGTCCTACCCACTTGGGACCTAATTTTCCTGTATCTTCCGCACAGCTTGCCACGTTGTTGCGGTACACTAGTTCTCCTGGTTTAAAACTTACGCTTCGGACTTTAGAGTTGTAGTACCTTTCCATCTTTGCTTTACTTTTTACTTCTCGTATTGCTGCCTGTTCTCTTCGTTCCTCCAGTAGGTCAAGGTTGATTTCTAGAGCTTCCTTATTTTCTTCTAAGCTTACTTCCGCTGTCCTTATTGTAGGCATGCTGATCACCGCCGGGATGACAGCTTCCGTTCCGTATGTTAACGAGAACGGGGTGTCTCCGTTGCTGGATTTTATCATTGTGCGGTGTGCCCATAGGACATGAGGAAGTTCTTCCATCCAGTTTTTGCTCCTTTCGTCCAATCTAGCCTTTATCCCTTCCCCAAGACTATGGTTTGCCCTTTCCACTAGGCCATTAGTTTGCGGGTGCTTAACATAAGCGAAATGTTGGCGGATGCATAGTTTCTCGCACCAATCCTTGAATGGATTATCTTGGAATTGCTTTCCATTATCTGAGATGATTTCCCCTAGGAGTCCAAATCTACAAACAATGTTATCCCACACGAATTTTTTGATCTGGTTTCCAGTAATGGTTGCAACTGGCTTGGCTTTGATCCACTTCGTGAAGTAGTCGATAACTAATAACAAGAATTTGACCTTCCCGGGACCTTCCGGAAAAGGCCCGGCGATGTCAATACCCTACTTGTAGAACGGCCACGGAGATGTGATTAGGCTTAACTTTTGTTGAGGGTTCCTTAGGACAGGCTTGTAAACTTGGCAGTCTTGGCATGCTTGAATTAACTTTCTTATGTCCATATGCATGGTTGGCTAGTAATAACCAATCCGCAAGGCCTTTGCCACGACGGATCATGTGCCTGCATGCATGCTGCAAGATCCCTCATGTATCTCTCTTAGAACATACTTGGCCTAAAGTGGTCCTACGCACCGTAGCCATGGTCCGAGGAAGGATTTTTTTGTAAAGTATCCCATTTTTTATGGAGAACCGCCACGACTTGCGTTTTACTGCTCTTGTTTTTTTCCCTTCTGCTAGAAGTGTTCTGTTCGTGAGGTATTTAAAAATGGGAGTCATCCACGTATCTCCTTCCTCTTCCACTACTGCCAAAACTTCCGCTGCACTTATGGACTTTTCCTTTAGTTCCTCCACCAGCACTTGCTTACTCAAATGTGCAAAACTTGTTGATGCTATCTTGCTTAACGCATCTACCTTCTTGTTTTCATTTCTCGGAACCTGATTTATTAAGAACGCTTTGAAGCTATAAGTGAGCGTTTTTACCTTCTCCAAATATTGAATCATGTCGGTTTCTTTTGCAACATACATCCCGTTCACTTGATTGACCACCAATCGCGAGTCAACATTTGCCTGGAGGTTTTCTACACCCATTTGCTCTGCGATCTTTAATCCAGCAATCAAAGCTTCATATTCCGCTTCGTTATTTGTTGCATCAAACCTAAACCTTATAGCATAGGTGAACTCCATCCCTTCTGGATTGGTGAGTATCAGTCCTGCCCTGGAACCATCTGTACAAGAGGATCTGTCTGTGAACAATATCTATGGGTCTGGGAGTTCTTCCGCGTCCCCCATGAGCGTATATTCTGAGTTGTCCTCCGGACGTTCCACTATAAAGTCCGCCAGGATTTGCCCCTTAACCGATGTTCTTGGCCGATACTGGATGTCATGTTCTCCTAGCTCAAAGCTTCACTTCAGTAGTCTTCCCGTAACCTCTGGGTTTGATAGCATCTGCTTTATTGGTTGATCTGTGATTACAATGACTATATGTGCCTGGAAATATCATTTTAGTCGCTTGCTAGCACTTACTATAGCAAGTACTAGCTTTTCCATTAGAGTGTAATTGATTTCTGGACCTCGCAGTGCTCGGCTGACGAAATAAATGGGTATTTACTTCCCGTCCATTTCCGTCATCAGGACGACACTGATGGCCTCTTTTGCTGCTGCCAAGTAGATGATTAATTCTTCTTTCTCTTGTGATTTTTGGACCTCGTAGTGCACTGACGGCACTGATGGCCTCTTTCCGTCATTAGGACGACACACATAGGCAATTCTGCTATCGACTCTTTCATTTGCTGGAAGGCCGTTTCTGCTTCCGTGGTCCATTGGAAGTCACTTTTTGTGACAACCATGACTTGAGCAGGTTGGTCAAACCGTAGTGTTGACCTAAATGTATCTGTTGCAATGTTTTGTTACGTGTTTATATGTGTTTGTGTGGGATATGTGAGATTGGATAATCAATCCATTGAGCGTGATCGAGCTCATTGGGAATTTGGATTTGTGTTGAATTTGGGAATTCATTTCATTTTTTGTTCACTTTTTGGTGACAAGGAAAGATTTCGTTGATTGAAGCGTGTTTCACATTAATTGTGTAAGTAATTTACGTATTACCCGTTTTAAAAATTTTTTATTTTTTTTGTGTTATAATTTAAGATAGTATATGTTTTAGAGGTTAAGTCAGAGAAATGAGTTATGATAGAGAAATTTCATTTAAATCACTTTAAAAGTGATAATAAAATTGATTGGGTATATTTGAGATAATTGTTCAGGTAATCATGTTGGATGACTAGGTGATGATTAAAATGGGAAGTGTGTCATTGTAAAAGAAATGTTTGTTGAAAATATAAAAAAAAAAAATAAAAAGAGAGTTATATGAAGACATTCTATTTTAGAAAGTAAATTGAAGAAATGAAAAGATATTTTGAAAGTTATTTTATTAAAAGTCTAGTGAATATTGTTTAGGCAAAAAGGTATAGTCAAATTAGTTTAAGGGTTTTTTATAAAAATTAAGAGAAATAACAGTAACAAAAAAAATAAAAAAATAATAAAATAAAAAAAATGTAAAAAGGCCTATTCGGCCGAATAATAGGAAAAAGAAAAGAAAAAGGAAAAAAAGAATTGTATTAGAAAACAAACTCTAATTAGGCTTTATCTAAGATCTTTTAGGAGGCCTATAAATACAAAAATAAAAGATTCCTAGACCCTCTATTGATCGGCCAAAATTCCAAGAGAAGAAGAAGAAATTTTTTAGAGTTTAAGGTATTTTCTAATTCCTTATTTAATTCTTGTAATCTAAGCTTGATGAATTAGGGTTAATCATGAAAATAAATTAGGGTTTATAAATTAGGGTTTTAAATTTTCTGGAGTTTATAGTTTAATGATGATTGTTTGATCATTGGTTTAATTGGTTTCGTGATTTGGTCATGCGTTAGGGTCTAGATTGCCCGAATTAGTTGTTTAATTCACTGCAGAAAATTAGGCAGTTTTGTAACGGTCATAACTCAATCATAAATTATCAAATAAATAATTTACAACATACTGGAGATAACCTCAGAGAGTCTACATTCCAGCAAAGTTGGTCTCGTGAGTTTTTATGGTCGGAAAGTGGGTCAAAAGGTCTTTACAAAATCAGTGTGTAAAACTATGACGAATTTCAGTTTTGGTTTAGATTTTTCTAAAAATACTCAGACATCTAGTTAGAGGCTCTAAATCACATGGCAGTTATTTTATATATTGTGTGTGACCCCTGAATATTTTTTAAGTAGGTTATGAAGTTTAAGTTGGTTATCTAACGTCATACTTTTAGGGGGTCAGATTCTGGATGAATTCTGGACACTTTGGATTAATGAATTTCTAATGGGTATTTATAAAAGGGTAATGGATTTAGGAGAGCTATGAGAGGTTCATAGGACATATATGTAGCATGGTGAATTTTGGTTAGAATTATAGAAGTGTTTAAGTGGTGCCTTTAGGGGGCGTAAGTGAGTATAAAATTCTGCTCTAAACCAGAAAATTTAAAGCATAGCATTGAAGTGTAAATGACATATGTAAGAGTTGAAAAAGGGTTAAATCAAGTATAGAACTATGGTAGATAGCTTAGATATCCATCATAGTTGAGGTTACATCATATTGGGTTGAATGCCTAATTGATGGTAGCTTATTATGTGCTTAATTGTTTAGATTATTTGTGAAGGGTTTGTGAAGCTTTTGTTGGATTCTTTTGGGAAGCTAAGCATCAGGTGAGTTTCATAGTCTCATTTTTACATTGTTTTTAAATTAGGATGGAAATAATGCTAAGTGTTTTGGAAATGTTTTGAATTGCTGTGATTATGTGTTTTGATTGCGTGTGAACATTATGTGACTGCATATGGCTTATTGTTGCATGATATTGTGTTGTGTTGAGGATCATTAATAGTGGGGCTGATCCTCTCACGGATCGTTAATTTGAGATTGATCAACTCAGTGAATTGGTATGGGTACAGGCCTAAATATAAGCTTTAGCTGGTAGACTTTTAGGTGCGTAAGTGACGTATGTGGGATTGGAGAGGTACGTCTACCCAGTATATGTATGGTTGGTTTGATATGGTGATAGTTGCATAATTGTCCTATATTGTTTTGATAATCACAGTAATTGGTTTGAAAGGTTTATAATGTGAGTCTTAAACCTATGACTCTCACCAACCGTTGTGTTGACGTTTTTAAGCATCATTTTCAGGTGAGCTTAATGGTGCTAAGATAGAGCGAAGTGGCTAGAAGAGACCGTAGGATGCTTGGAGTTATTTATGCTTTCTGTTTGAATAAATGCGTTTGCATGAATTGTTTGGATTATGTTTTTGCATGTCATTTATTGACGAGACCTCTTTCTCATTAATAAAGACACCATTAGGTTTTGGGTATTGTTATGACACTTTGTGTCTTTGCTTTACTTTAGTTTTCATTTTAGTATTCTCTATATAGACACCATATGTTGTGATGATATCCATTCTTGTTTACGCCTCGCGTTTCTGCCTTGGCGGGGTGTGACAGATTGGTATCAGAGCCTTTAGTTATAGAGAACTAGGTGGTTGAGCCTAGACTATAGCTTAAGGGTCCCTCATATAGTTGCATTTTAGGGCATAAGTGTTTGTGTACGTATATACCGTATGTTCCCGCTACCTAAAAGCTTTGAAATTCTTTCTATTTTGAATTACTACTATATAATATGAAATATATACTTTTTCATTATGGGGATCTAATAGTATATACCCCTTTGTTATTGTTTTAGTCATGTCTTCCCCTACCCCTAGGAAATATCGTTGGGAGATTGTTTACCTCACTGGACATAATATAAACTGAGTTGGGTGACTTTTGGGAGAGAAAAGTCAAACCCAAGCGAGGCCCAACATAAGTTTATTTCGTCTTCTACCTTGATGTGTTGCTATAATCGAGGATTGCTTATATATTTTAGGCCACTATGTGACTTCTGTTTCATTTGGTCGATTGGGATTTTATGGTTCGTTAGATGAATTATCATGTTTGAGTTATATTTGGATTATTATTAAGTGCTATGTGGTAGATGTGTGTTATCATTGAGATGTATGGTCTTGGAAGTAAGTACACGTGTGAAAAAGGTACAATTATAATTATGGTCGCAAACATAATTATAAAGGCAACACACACGTGGACTTATGACTTTGATTGCATTGATCATTGTTGCTTGTATGTAATATGTAAGGATGTAAGTCTGGATAGTTGTGTAGATGGTAGTGTAGATGTGATGTGAGATCCTGTTGAGGATGGTTGTGTGGTTAGAGAATGCCTCTCTTAACCGATTGGGCGATTATATTAGGTTGGGTTGCGTAGATTGTAAGGTTCCCTTTCATCTATCGTTTGCGGATACATCGGATACTTGTTGGTATTGTCATCGCGATTCTTAAGTTGGTTCGTTAGCTCGGTGTTTGTTGAGATATCCAACGTTCGTGTTGGTATTCTAGGGTGTTATCATAGAACTGGTGTTCTATGTTCTCTGTTCGGCGTTTTGATTGTTTTCCTTTGTCTAATGGTGATGATACTTTTTGGTTTGGTTCTAAGACCGTTGGTATGGATGAGTCCTTATGGTTTGGTTGGTTTGCAAGAGTTCTTGTCGTGTTCGTTTTCAAGTAAACTAATATTCTGGTATTGGAATTCTTAAGGTATTTTGGAGTCTATTTTTCTATCATGATGTTTTTTTGTTGTAAGTCATAAATTCCATTTGAAAATAAGTTTGTTGTAGTCGATACCATATTGTTTAGGTGTTAAAAACTTCTTTTAAAAATAAATTATATAAATAAAATGCAACGCATTTTTTTTTCTTTTCTTTCTTTTGATTTCTTTTATGAAAACCATAATTAAAATAAGTTTATGAAAATTTTATTTAAATTTATTTTTACACTTAAAATTATTTACCTATTAACTAAGGTGATTCTATTGTTTTAAAATGATTGGTATAAGGTTATGAGGGAAAGTTTCCTTGGGTAAAAATTGGTTTTGGTACAAAGGTTCTTAATCTTTTAATTAATGGGTCGTGGTACGTGGTATTATTCGTTGGGGGTGTTTCTAGAAATCGTTGATGTGTTTGTTAGGTCGGAGGTTCGTTCTTCTTGTCGACGTTTACATTCGGTTGATTTTTTTTTTGGAATCGTGTGATTTTTGGGTCCATACCAATTGGTGCATGTGAAGTTTGAAATTTCCTCATGGCGTGGTGCTAGAGTTGATGTTAGGACGTATCTTCTGGGTGGTGCGATTGATAGTAGCGAAGTGAATGGAATTATTCGCGATCCCAAGTTGGAATTAGAGAGTTCTCGTTTTACTTTTGATTTAGTACCTCTTAGTTATGAGAGTGTTGATGTAGTCGTAGGAGAGAATTGGTTGTTGAGACATAAGGCTGAGATGGTATGCCACGAGAAGGTAGTTAAAATGCCTTGGTAATTTGGAGAGTGCTTAAGGTTCATGGAGAAAACAAACTAAAGAGGATACGAGGTCTCGTAGGAGTACCAAGGAAGATGAGTTAAGATTATGTGATATCTTTGTAGTATGTGAGCCGTCTAAAGTGTTCCTAAGGAATTAGTAGGTTTTACCCCTCTTAGTAGAATAGGATTTCGTATGGAATTAGTATAAGGAGCGACACCGATTTGCGAAGGCTCGTGTCGTTTGACGTCTTTAAAAAGGCAAGAGGTCTGGAATGATTGCAGTAGTTGCAAGGTGAGGGTTGGTTCGAATGGTAACTTGTTGTGGGAAGCGTCTGTATTGCTTGGTAGGAAGAAAGGTGGGTAGTTTGGAATGTGCATAGATTATCTCGAGAAGAGTGAGATAGAAAATTCGTATGTGATGTCACCAATAGAGGCCGCACGGGGATGACGTAGCTAAGACTGTTTTTAGGATGCGTAATGGACACGTTGAAGTTTACGGCTATGCCTTTTGGGTTAAGCAATGCACCAGCGGTTTTCATGGAGTTAATGAGCCAGGTGTGCATGGTCATATATAGACAAGCTAGTTAACGTATATATACAAACGATATTTTAAACCGACCCAAAGTCTAAGGAGGAGTACGAGTCGCACGTAAAGATGATCGTGGAGTCAGTGAAGGAAGAGAAGATGTACGTGAAGTTTTCCAACAACGTGGAAGCGGAGCAAAGAGGAAGCTATCTAGATGTGGAAGGAATCAAATGGGTCATGAGCCGATCTTGGCATTGCTGGAAGGAGCAGACGATTTCGTAGTACATTATGACGCGCGAAGAAAGGATTTGGAAGCATGCTTGGAAAAAGGAGAAGGTGATTGCTTGTACATCGCGACAACTGAAGGTTCTTATGAAGGATTGCATGGCTAACGTGGTAGGTTTTGCCTTATAATGCTAGAGGCATTAAGTGAACGAGACATGGAGAGTAATCTATACGGATCATGAATGTCTCCAACACACTTTCAATCGGAAGGATTGAACATGAGGCAAAGATGATGGATGGATGTTATTTAGTGAGTTTGATTTCGAGGCCAAGTACCATCTGGGAAAGGCAAATGTAGATGTTGTACCGTGGAGTAGGAAGAATAAGTGAAGCCAAGAATGAGTTCGAGATAGATGTACGATGATCCGATCTAGGTTTGAGAAAAGGATGTTGGTGGCATAAGATAAGATGTCCAAAGCAAAGAACGCGTCAACATAAGATGTTGCGTGGCTTGGACCAACGAGTGTGAAAAGAGATAGAGAGTGGTTCATATTGGTTAGACAAGGTTCGGACCTCCATTTGGAGAGATGTAAGGACCTTGGCTATTGAAGAGGCGTATACGACAAAGTATTCTATCCATCCTGGAGCGGATACGATGTTGTGTGGTTTTAGGTTAACTAATCGATGGCTGAGTATGAAGAAGGATTATGCTAGTATGAGGTTTAACCGTTAGACTTGAGGCTGGTAATTGAGTGTTACCTAGGGTATTCAGTTTGAAGGATGTTTCGAAAAGTATGGTAAGTTGATACCAAGGTAAGTAGGTCCATTTGAGATCCTTGGATGGATTGGGCCTATAGTTCGGTTGAAAATTTATGTCTTGTGAGCCGAGTATCAAAAATCGGATTGGGGAGGTGCTGAAAGTTTGAGTAAACCTAAAATTGCGTAGATTCTTTAGATACATTGAGCTTTATAACATCTTATATCTTAATTTCAAGACAGTTCTTGTTTGATGAGTTGCGAGGTTAAGATATAAAACATGTTGTTACACAACTTAAGGTTTCTAAGGAATTTCCTCGAGGACGGATGAGGCTCATGTGGATTGGTGTTTTCTTTTCATTTGGGGTTGTTGTGTTGCTAATTGCACCCTTGTGAGGGTAAGCAAAGTCACTAGCAGTTAGATTCGGATTGTAGAAGTTGGATAAGATTAAGGTTGACAAGACTCTTTGTTTTGTCAAGGAACCGTTGATGTTGTGGACCGAGAGGTCATGAGTAAAAGTAAAGTATGATAGCATTAGTGAACGGTAGGACATATCTTGTGAGTCCTTGAGGGATTGGACTATAATTCGGTTGAGAATTTCTGTCTTATGAGCTAGTATATACATTTGTCTTAAGCAAGATATCGTGAGAGTATTAGTAAAAGATGGTACGTAATGTTCTTGGTAGACCTTGTATTCCCTTAAAATCGTTTTGTGTGTTTTGGTTATTTTATTTATGGAATCACTCGAAGTCGAGCAATTCTTCAAAAACGGTTGAGTTTGTAACAACTTATAACTTGAGTTCAAGACAGTTCTGTTTGATGAGTTGCCGAGGTAGGGTTGTAAATGTCGTTGTTACAACAACTTAAGAGTTTTGATGAGTTTTCTTGATGCGTAAGTGAGGTTCATGTAGTAGGGTGCTTCTTTTCGTTTGAGGTTGTTGTGTTGCTAATTGCACCCTTGTGGGGGTAAGCAAAGTCATTAGCAGTTGGATTCGGATTGTGGAATTTAGTCGAGATTAAGGTTGACAAGACTCTTTGTTTTGTCAAGAAACCGTTGATGTTGTGGACCGAGATGTCATAAGTAAAAGCGTAGTATGATGGTATTAGTGAAAGTTCGTTGGGATTCGAAGCGTGGTCCTGAGCTTACTTGGGAACGCAAGGATCAAATGAGGTCTAAGTGTCCTCACGTTTGTTGTCGATGTGCTAATTGCCTCGAGTGAGTAATCTCGGGACGAGATTTTCTCAAGGTGGGGATACTGTGACAACCATGACTTGAGCAGGTTGGTCAAACCGTAGTGTTGACCTAAATGTATCTATTGCAATGTATGGTTTATGTGATTTTATGTGTTTATGTGAGATTATATGTATTTGTGTGGGATATGTGAGATTGGATAATCAATCTATTAGCGTGATCGTCTCAAGGATTGGATTTGTGTTGAAATTTTGTGAAGTTTATTTTCATTCATTTTTTGGTGACAGGAAATGATTTGGTGATCGAGCGGTTTACGTTAATTGTGTAAGTTATTATACGTATACGTATTTTTGTGTTAGTTAATTTAAAAAAACCCCCCCCCCCCCCCCCCCCCCCCCATACCGTTTTTAAGGGGGGGTTTTTAGTGGTTAAGTTAAGGGAAATGAGTCTATTTGATGAGAAATTTAATTTTAGGTCACTTATAGTGATGATGGAATTGATTGGGTATTTTGAGAGAATTGTTTTGGTTAATATGTGGATATTTAGGTGATGGATTAAAATGAGAAGTGTGTCATTTGTGAAAGAAATAAGTTTGTTAAAATATGAGAGTTTTTGAAAGACTTTCTATTTTTAGAAAGTAAATTTGGAAATGAAAAGTTATTTTTATAAAGTAGTTTTCAAGTAAAATGGTTTAACAAATTAGCTTAGGTTTTTATAAAACTTAAGGTATAAAGATAATTAATTAATTTATAAAAGAAAAGAAAAAAAATATTTTTTTTACCCATGAATAGTAAAAACGAATTTTATAAAAAAAAGGAAAAAAAAGGAGTTTTAGTTGGAAACAAATTCCAATTAGGAATTATCTAAAACTTTTCTAGTAGCCTATAAATACAAATTAAATCCCCAAAAACCCTCTCCCCATTAGTTCGATCGGTTTCAAGAGGAGAAAAGAAGAGAAAAAAATTTAGGGATTCTGTTATCACGGTAAAATTTCTAATCTTTGATCAATTCTAGTTAATTTATCAATTCTTGTTATATTAAAATTAATAACACATGTAATAATTAATATGATGGATTAGGGTTCATGTAAGATTTATAAATTTAGGGTTTTTATCTTTTAAAATCGTTTTTATATTGTTAATTGAAGTTAAATCATGTGTTATTAGGGTATTTAGGGGTTAGTAATTCGGAGTTAAATTGTTGCAGTTTAGAAGGGTTCATCTTGCGAGGTCATAACTTGATTTACGGAAACCTTTTAAATGATTTAAAGCCTAAAATTATCTTCAGAGAGCTCTACTTTCAAACCCCTTAGGTTTCATGAATTAAAAGTAAGTGGAAGGTATTTAAATAATTCAAACAAGATTCGTTGTCAATGCTGAGTTTTTAGGTCAGATTTAGGTTAAGTTGTGAGAAGTAAAAACCCTATTTAAATTATGAATTGGACTTAACCCTTCTAAAGTAGTTAAGTATTATGTCTCTATTAATATCCCAAAGGAAATTAATTTATTTGAAGACCTAAGTATGATGTTTAAGCTAAACTTCTTAGTACGCAATCCAGACCTAAATTGGGGACTGTTTGAGTTTTTTGGATTTTCCCTTAAGGGGGGGAGTTTTACTTTGTGTATATAATTGGCTTTTGTGAAGTTCACAGGTAGTTAATATACTCATTAATGAACATAGGTGATTTTTGGTTTGAATTATGGAGGTCATTAAGTCAGGGTTTTGAATGCGATAAGTCACGTCAAAATTCTGCAGTTTTGGTAGAATTGTGATTAAAACTAGTAACATGTTAATGAAGTGGTTAGGTGGGTATGGTGTCAAGGTGACCCATGGGGTTAATAAAACATCATATACATCCATAATATGAATGTTACATATACATTAATCTTTCGGCTTAGTAGCGTGTAACACGAGGTATTTTGTTACTTAGATTTGTGCTAGTTAATTGTGAAGCCTTGTTGGAAGTTTTGATAGCTAAGCAAAGGTGAGTTTCATAGTCCCACTTTTAATATGTTTTACATTGGGATGGAAATGATGCTAAATATTTTCAATTGCTGTGATTATGTGTTTTGCTTTCATGTGGACATTATGTGATTGCTATATGACTTATTGTTGCATGTTGAATGTGGTTTACTTGCATGTTCTATATTGACATGTCAAGTATTATTGATTTGGGATCGGGGAGTATGCCTACTCAATAATAGTGAATTGGGATCGAAGGGGTACGCCTACCTAGTATTGTTAGTCCAGGCCTAAGTATAAGCTCCAGCTGGTAGACTTTTAGGTGCGTAAGTGACATATGGGATCGGGGGTAACGTTCCTACCCAGTTGTTGAAATGGATAGGGGCTAACGTTCCTACCCAGTATGTGGATTGCATGTTAGCATAAGTTCATATGTTGCATAACTGTCCTATATTATTTCGATAATCGCAGTAATTGGTTTTGAAAAGTTTGTTAATGTGAGTCTTAAACCTATGACTCTCACCAACCGTTGTGTTGACATTTTTTAGCATCATTTTCAGGTGAGCATGATAGAAATAAGATTGAAAGAAGTGGCTAGTAAGAGACCATAGGATGTCATGAAGATTTCTATTTCTTGTCTTGAATTTTTGCATTGATTGAATTTGAATAATTGTTGCGTGTCTTTCTATTGGCGAGAACTTTTGTTTCATCAATAAAGACGCCTTTTGGATTTTTGGTTAGGTTTTGGGTATCATTATGACACTTTGTGTCTTTGCTTTACTTTAGTTTTCATTTTACCATTCTCTATATAGACACCAATTGTTATGATGATATCCATTATTGTTTACGCCTCGCGTTTCCCCCTTTGCGGGGTGTAACAATAAGGCTGGGGTATTACTGGCCATTAATGCATAAGAATATAAAAGAATTAATCCAGAAATGCGAAGCTTGTCAAACTCACTCCCCGGTACCAAGAAAACCAAAGCAAGAAATGACATCTATAACGTTAGTGTGGCCTTTCTCACAATGGGGAATCGACATCGTATGACCACTACCAATAGCACCAGGAGGTGCAAGGTTCCTAGTAGTGGTCATCGACTACTTCATAAAATGGGTCGAAGTAAAGCCGCTAATATCAACAACCGGGAAGCTCATGGAAAGGTTCGTGTGGGAATACATAGTGTGCAGGTTTGGAGTACCTCAAATAGTAATTTCAAATAACCAGTAACAATTCGCCGAAGGCACATTCCCCATCTTCTGTCAAAAACTCAGAATACTCCTAGCAAATGGACAGGTAGAAGTAACAAACAGAGAAGTTATCAAAGGAATGGAACACAGGTTAGGGAAAACCCACCAAGGATGGGTTGATGAATTACCACAAGTCCTATGGGTACAGAGAACAACTCCGAAGTCCAATAACGGAGAAACACCATTCAACATAGTTTATGGCTCAGAAGCTGTAATCCCAATAGAGATAAGTGTGGAAACGAGAAGAATCCAGGACTTCGACCCTAAGCAAAAAATGATAAAAGACGCAGGGAAGATCTGGATATTCTTGAAGAAAGAAGAGAGATAGCTTCGATCAAAGAAGCTCACTATGAGCAAAAACTGGAAAGATACTATAACAAATGAGTTTGGCCATCTACCTTTAAACCAGGAACGTATGTGCTCTGACTTAATAGCGCGAGCAAGACAAAATTCCAGGGAAAAATGGGAGCTACATTGGAGGGCCCCTACGTAGTTAAGAAGGCTTACGGAGACGGAGCCTACAAGCTAGAAAAGCTATCCGGCTCTTCGATCGATTGAGTATGGAATAGATCAAATTTGCGTAAGTTCTACGTATAGAAATCGTTATTATTTGCAAAAGTTTTTGTTTGACTTCTTTAACAATGAAAATCCTCATTAAAGTGTAGCAAACTAAGTGTTCATACTCAAAATGATGTAAATCTTTCTTCACTATCAATAGAAATATTACTCTAAATCTTTTGTGTTAAGATTCAAAAGATAAAACAAGGCCACACTTAAGTCTTAGCATCAAAACCTAACATTCGAAAGGGTGATGAGGGGCCACACATGAGCCTCTCAGAAATAACACCTAAATCCATGATAAAGGCGTAAAAAAGTTTCAATGTTTGAGGGGTTGACGAGAGGCCACGCATGAGCCTCTCAAAAGCAAATACCCAAACTCATGTTAACTTTTCCAGAGGTTACATATCAAAACCTCATAAAAATAAGGCGGGTCGCAACCTCCTACAAGCAAGAAAACACTTGGTCAAAAACTACTAGTAGAAAAGAAGAACTTGCAGGCCACTAATGAGGTGTTATTTTATGCACTTTTTTGGGGCCGTAGAACCCCCTAAATCATGTGTTTATGCCCAAAATAGGTACTTAATCATTCTTTTCCAGGTATTTTGCATTTGGAAGGCATTTGGAAGAAATACACGTGACTTGGGCTCATTTGGAGAAGAAACGGACAAGACTACGAACCTACACCAACATTGCTCAAGAATTTCTCCTCAGAAGCTGGAGACGGCATCAAAGATTACACGTGACGCTGTCACAACGATTTCCAAAATGACGTCACAAAATCTCAAGACGACGTACAATTTTACGACCATTATCTAGAATATTCTTGTCACGATGGCGTCACGATTAAAACGCGATGCCGTCGCAGCGATTTTCCTATAAATACAAATCCGTTTTTAGGGTTTTAAGTGTGTAACTTTAGAGTAAAAGAAAGGGATGAACCCTAGTTCATTTAGCAGCTGTTAGGGACGATTTTAGGGCCTCAAAACCCTATTGTACTTCCTTCAATTCATGTTTTAATCAAGTAAGATTATCTTAATCATTCAATATGTCTATGTGTTGTTTGATTCATTATTGTTCTTGCTTTACTTATAACATGCTTGGCTAAACCTTCTATTGTGTTTATTTATGATTGTATGAAACCTAGGATGTAGATCTTAGTGGTGTTGCTTCTTGTGATGAATATGCATGTTAGGTCTTAGAAAACCAGCTTTTGTCTGTATCGCTGTTGATATGTCTAGGAAAACATGATTGTGTAGAAAGGATACCATCGGGTAACAGTCTTCATACTACCTTGCCCCTTATATGGTTGATCCACTCTTAATATATTTCAAATGCATTTAATATACTCTTAGGGGCCTTGTAATAGTCTTCATACTACCTTACTTGTGCGTTGCCTTAACGGAATATTAAATAGACGGCGGGTTCGTGTAATTCGTTCATGACTTAGGAAATAATTACATAGATCATCACAAGTGTGACAAAGCAACAACACTAGGAGAAGCAATCTAGGGAGTAATACATGATTAAATAAACACAATCTTTTATTATATTGTTATCACCAGTAGCTTAGTTTATTATTTAGTTTAATAGCTAAAACCAACCAACCTCTCAAATATATGATTTACCTGCTTTCCTATAAACATAAAAACACAAAAAGAATCTTCTCAACCCTTAGAATTTTGTTAGACCAAAAAAATTCAAATACATAATACAACTAACAAGTGACATTAAATTACCAAAATTAAAGTAAATAAAAACAACAACCAATCAATCCAGACTCATATCAATGAACTAAAAAAATATCAAGAAAATCAAAAACTACCAACATAACAAACACAGAAAAACTACCACTACATCACTCACATAAACATATAAAACCAGACTACACTGTGAATGTGTGTATTGTGTGTGTATTAGATTTTGTGTGTTGTGTGTGTATTGTGTGTAGACGATTTCAAATAAGTGTTTGGTGTATAAATACAATATTTTGTAGATAAATTGAGTCTAAAACATGTTGTATGAGTTGATGTTAGGTAATAAGTAATTGTGTTTGATTGGATGAGTTGGACAGAAGTTATAGTATATGAAATAGCAAGTATTCTAACATTGTGCGTGACCAACATTGACATCTTGTAGTATATCTCACGTGTATGTCACACAACCATAAACAGATGACGCTGTAGCTGTAATTTTGTAGAGTATAGATTTTCGAAGAATCCACTCACTCTCAATAATACAGAGAGATGACCCATATATATCACTGTACCACCATAAAGTCATATTAACATCAATGAATCTACGCGCTCTCCGTCCTCTGTAAGTCCGACGTTGTATGCGATGCCTTATAGCCTGCGTCGTGGTATAATATATAGTATAGATTTCGATGGTATTTCATGAGGATTGCTCTTTAGTCCCAAAGTTCTATTCATATTTAACTGTGGAGATTAGATGTGTGTGTGGAGTAGTAGAAGAACTTAGGTAGCGAGAGATGTTGTGCGATGGTGGAGTTGAGTAGTACCCATTAGTTGTGGGAACTGAATCGGTTGTGTTGTGTGTCTGTGGATGAAAGTGTCCTGGTGTCAGTGTCAACGAGAAGAGAGAGTGGAAGTGCCTTTGGTTGATGGTGTTTTTGAGGGTACAGATTGTGTGATAGTAGGCTCGTAGCTGAGGTGATTGAAGATGCAGATGTGTATTGCTAGTAGAGTATAGGAGGCGTTAGTGAAGTTGGTGTCTGTGCACGATGAGTAAGATGTGCTCGAGAGAGAGTGATGAAGAAGTGTGTGCGCTTGGAAGCGAGTGATCGTGTGATGACTCTGTTTGAGTCTTTTTGGTAGCGTCGAGTCTGTGAAGTGTCGCGTCGCACAGTGAGGTTGGAGTTAGATAGGTGTATAGTGATTTGTGTCGAGCAAGTGTAGGTTTGTGGTGTAGGAGAGAGGTGGCGGTGAGAGACTTGTGCGTGATGATGTGTGTAGCTCACTCTTAGTCTGAGAGAGAAGATGAGTTTTAGTGAAGAAGAGTGAGGGTGTGATGTCTGATAATGGAATAGCAGACGTATATGTATTGAGCGCTGTCGAGTGTTCGCGCTAGTGCGCTAGCGCCTAGAAAATATGTTCAAGCTGAGTCTGGGTAAGGAGAGCTGAGGCTAAGGTAAAAGAGGGTCAAAAAGAGAAGAAATAGTAAATGAATCGTGACCAAATGGCCGACCCCCTTAATTAATGGTCAGCCCCCTTATTTTATAGGGTAATGCCCATTTTGAATTAAGGGGGCAGCACCATCTGGTGTTTTCAGACGACCAAACAATTCTTATTTTTTTGCTAAATTTGTAGATAGGTTTGTTTTGGTTTGGTCAATTTGCAGAAAAATCCAATTGTAATATATGCCTGAAATCAAGTATTCTGTATGTGTGCAACAAATAAAATTAGAACAAGGATGGCATAATTATAAAAGCATTAATAATCATTCAAAGATTTAGAGGTTCTAAGAAAGCTTAACAAGTTCATAGTTCTTCCAACTAGTCAGGTTGTCCATCACATCATTAATTAACATCAGCTTAAGTCACAAAAGTCATAAAACCAGTTATTCTATCAAACTAGTTATTCACTAAATCTTCACTTCTTTTTCTTGTTGAAGACTCCTCGCAATGCCTTGCCAAATGACTTGAATCCACCTCTAAGTTCCTTATGCATTTGTTGTGTTTGATTGATCAAGTCGGTTTGACGTTCGAATAGAAGATCATCATTTTCTTCAAAAAGACGTTGGGAAACATCATATTGTTGGTAATTAAGAGGTCCGAGAGAGTTTAGGTAAGTGGTAGGAGATGGGGTACTAGCACGAGAAGCACCATCATCCTCATCATCGTCTCCTTGGTAAGATGAAGATCCACGGTTATGATGGGTGGAGGTTGAAGAGACAGAGTGATGGGCTTTTCCACGATCACTTCAGGGTCGACGGGGTTGTCTCAGAGCAAGTGGACACATGACTCGTTCAACGACATCGTAGATGCCATTGTCAAGATGAGGGTAAAGTTCCTTTGACATTTCGAAAGAGACGTGTCAAGAACATACCATAGGAAGATGGGCTTTTAAGGTGTTGGCTACGTGCTATTTCAATTCTTTTAATAAAGAATAGGCAGTGATTTTATTATTGCTCAGCTATCATACTATTATATTATTTTGAGCAAGGCAAGCCGGGAGATAGTCCCGGTGTCCTCCTAGTCCGAACACATTCTCATAAATGAGTTCATTACATTTTTTTTATGTCTTGTCTAAATCTTTGGTCAAAAACTCTGTTTTGGAGAAAGAATGAAGTTTTTGTTTGATTTTGCGGTTAATCAGGCTATAGTTGAAAAAAAATAAAAATTTGAGAAATTGATGATTTTTTTCAGGAGTGGGATGGTCTCGGTCTGATATGGACCTTTAGTGTCTTTGGGTGTATGCAATAGGCACCAAGTTCCCATTCATTTGTGAATTTGGCTTGACCCGTTTAATGGGATTCATGAGGATTTGACGATTTGTTAGAGAGGTGTGAGTGATTAAATTTCATTTTGAATCATGAAGGAGATAAGAATGACGCCGGAGTCATCTCTTTGAAGAGTGACTTGACTATAAAAGTCTAGAATGAAACGAGGAACAATTGGCTCATTAATTTCATAGATACAATTGAGACGAATGTTAGAAAAACAACGATCGATGTGATCAGATGTGTAGTAAAGTTGATCAACAACTCTACCCTCATGAATACATCGATCTTCGATAGGTTTGTAGAAGCGTGCGAGTGAAGGAGAGAGACGGGTGTTTGAGACTTACTTTTGGAATAGTTTAAGACGGAGTCAGAGTGGTATCACCACTGTTGCGCGCGCCTTGTTTGTCAACTAACAAAGATATCAACGAAATATAATTATTTAAGAATATAAACAAAATAAAAAAATAAAGTTTTGAAAAACAACAAATGTGGGACAAGGATTACTTCGACTCTAAAAATAAAAACCTAAGAAGTAATCCATATGTTTCTTAATTTATTTTTCATTTATCTTGGGGCGTAGAATAATATAGTGTTGTTATATATTTCAACATCTCGGAAATGACCCAAACAACTCCCTCTATCGATACAGACTTGACTTATAAGTGTTGAAAGATATTACAGCTATGGTGTATATTTTGTTGTCAAATATTATTTCATAATTTTTTGATTGGAGAGAGTTAAATAGTTTTTGTTTTGACTCAACTTCATATGTTTTAAATAAACATTAAACCCAACGCCCCTTTTTTTATACTTTAACCAATATGTTTTACTTATTTATATATATGAATAATTATATCTTGATGACTGATACAAGTTAGTTTGCGTTTATACAAGTGACAAAAATATAATGATGGTCATTTCGACTCTAAAATCGATCCTAAGAAAACAGCAAACACCACTTTTTTTTTTATAAAACTATATCCATTGATTTATAAAAATATGTCTTTAGGAAGTAGTTTCGAAGACAATGTATATTCATTTTAACGTGTTTTTGGCGTGAATCGAACATTGTATTGAATTTTTGGTTTTAAATTCCAATGCCGGGTTTTCGAAAAAACATGTATATAAATTTTAAAATTCAACGATTTAGTGACTTAATCCTAATGACTAGTTTTGAAATCTTATGACTACGGAATCATTTTAGTTATAGTATTTCCTAAGACTTAATCCTTAAAAATAAAAAATATATAAAAGTTATGAAAAATACCCCAATTTTGATTTAAGGGCAAAATTGGATGAATTGAAAAGAAAAGTGTAGGAAAATCTTACAATGGAGGTTGCTAATTTGATATTGGCGTTTGCCCCTTGGAATTTTGAGTCGAATGAGTGTTTGGAAGGTGTTGGGTGTTGGTTTTCGTCCACACTGCGGAGGGGAGAGAAGAAATTTTAACATGGGTGTTTGGTTAGCGGTGTTGCAGAAGGAAAGGGCTGTTGGCGATTTAATTAGGCCGGAACCCTATAATTATTTGGGCGGCCGCCACTTTTTACATGTCGTTTACATTAATTTTAAGGCTGGACGCCTACTGAGAAAAAAAATTGTTTTCAATTTAGGGATAGTTTTGTAAATATATAATTATCAAAATACGTCGGGAGGTACTAGAATATTATTTTATATACTCTAGTCGTCGAAGGAATGAAGTTGAAGACGAGCAAAAAAGAACTTGACAATTTTAATTAATGGTTCGTTAAGTTAAAGTAAACTTAAAATAAATTTTCAATGAAATAATTAAGCTGTCAGATTTTTGGTTGAGAGTTGGTTTAGAAAAATGATTGACGAAAATTTAATTACATTTTAATTAAAACCTATTTATCTATAGTTAAAATTCTTGATTACTTCGGAGAAATAATCAAGTTGTCAAGCCGAGAGAGGATTTAGTTACGTTTTCAATCAACTTCTTATCAATTGAATAAATTAATTACTTCGGATGAAATAACTAATTGTCACGTTTTGTAATATTTAAAAAATGATAAATGATAGAATAATATAATGGACTTAAAGTTTGATAAGAAGATTTCGATAGACATAGTTTATTGTAGACGTGTAGACGATGCGGACGTCGTAGTCGAAAGGAGTTTGTTTCATCCATAGTGATTTATGTCATGCCTTTCGGGCGTTAAGATGAAACACTATCCTACTTCTATGTTAATTAATTACCCACACATACTTACTTTTCTTCTATTACGTGTGTTCGCTACTACGGTGGTATAGTAGTGTTCCATTTTATGAGAGGTAGTAGAGACATTCTATTCATCTACGTGAGAGACGAGTTCATAATTGAACAAAATCTCTTAATTTAGAAAGCCATCAAATTGATTTTTAGGTGACAACAGTATTTTTCGTAAGCTATAAATTATGTTTTCTAACTAACTATTACATTATTTGTTTAGCATTATTACTCACATATAGCATAAATATAGAGTTCATTTAACATTTAACACATATCTAAATTCTAAGAAGTTTAGAAAGAAGACATATCTTTGCCTACAATATGTTTTCATCTTCAAGTAAGTAAGCTATGAAGAAGAAATCTTTTGGAAAACCCATCATAAGATTTTGAGAAAGTATTCGCTCGTCGGATTCCAAGAAATGTTAATGAACAACTCCACTAGAATGTTGTAACGGGATCAAACCATTTGGTCCCCAAGTCTTCATGGCGTCTCAAAATTGTTTGTTTATGAACATATATTTTGCTCATGTTGCAATTGTTCGGATACATATATGGTGGACATATTCTCCACGGAGAGAAGTTTGGTTATTGTGAATAATTCCACATTGAATGATTATTATTAGGGTAATTTTGTAAAACTTGATCTCTCCTAGGTTGTGGTGTTTTGGACCGAGGGTGAGAGTTATTTGTTCTTTTGGAGGGAGTCTTAGATTAGTGTTAGGGCTTAGTAAATCAAACTCTGGGTTTTAGAGAAGGTTTATAAAAATGTTTTACTTCGTCGTCGCTTGCAATGGGTATTTTAGTATTGTTTATAAGCATAAATTTTGGTCTTGGGCTTGAGTTCAATTCTACTACTTTTTCTTTAGACTCAACCTCTTGTGACTTTATAAAATTCACTTGTTTAGACTCACTAGTTGATCCTTTGGTAAAATTAAATCCTAGGCCGGATTTATCACCAAAAGGTTTTTGAAGATTTAACATTTTCTTAAGCGATTTACTACTATTATTAAATTGATTAAGCTTAGAAATTTCTTCCTTAAGTTTTTCATTTTCAACTCTAAGGTCTTGACATATTTTACATTCTTTATTGACCTTTTTACCTTTTTCTATTTTAGATAGTTTATTTTTTAGTTCCAGTACTTCATTGTCTAATCTATTTTTAATTTGTTTTAGTGATTTTTTTTAGCCATGACTTTTAGACCTATTTTGCATAGACGATTATATTCACTATCTAAGTCTTTTTCATCTAACGACGATTGGTCATCACTAAAGAATTCGGTTTTGGAAAGTACCTCATTAGAAGCTTTAGCCATAAGACATTTTTCGTCTTTAGTCTTTTCTTCTTCATCTTCATCACTATCACTCCATGATCCTCCAACAAAGGCTCTTTGATTATAGCTTCTTGAAAGTTTTGGACACTCTCCGATGATGTGATTTGAATCCCCACATTTAATAAATTTTCTTTCTCCTTTGCTATTTTT
>BQNB010061112.1:0-33852 GCA_026074375.1 Tanacetum coccineum | reverse complement strand
GCGTAACTTATAAAACAGAAAAAAATATATATAAGTAGTTTAAAAAAACATAATGTCTAAGCCCCGTACGTGCACGGGCATTAAAACTAGTATACAACAAGGAGAACAAATTATTAGGCCATATGTAGTAGCATTAGGACCAATTTGGTTCTTCAATTTAGAAGAAACATACGCGTATAACACTTTTGATTCCTCAATTAAAAATAAACCATAATAGCCATTCCAAAAGATCAACATATACTAGGGGCGAGCATGGTTCGGTTTGATTCGGTTTTTGTATAAAACCGAAACCGAACCGAAAAATTTCGGTTTTTGATTTTTAGAAACCATTCGGTTTTGGTTTTTCGGTTGTCGGTTTATGTTCGGTTTGGTTTTTCGGTTTTTCGGTTATTATACGACTTATCGAGCTTTGCTTTTGCAAAGTCGATTTGGAATATACCATAAACCAACACCTTCAAAGCTTTAAAGAAACAATCCAAATAAGAAAAACCAAAGACACAACAATGATAATAAGAAACAAATGACCATATAAAACCCTTAAAAACTATTTACGTGTTATAAAGCAACACAAACAACGATAAAAACCTAATAAACATAAAGAAATCTCATAGAAGAGAACTTATTATGTGTCATAAATGGCATATACAAGAAGTATATGAAACAAAGAGTAGTTACTCGACATGATATAGTTAATCTAGCGGAACATATTCATCGTCCCTTAGCTTCGATCACAACTTATTTTTGTTCCCATGTTTATAAAGATCGGTTCGGTTTATATCGGTTTTATTTTAATGCTAAAACCAAACCGAACCAAAAACTTTGGTTTTTCCAAAATCCAAAAACCGAACCATCGGTTTTTCAATCGGTTTCGGTTTTTTAGGTTTCGGTTCTTTGGTTTTTTTCGGTTTAGGTTCGGTTTTTTGGTTTCATGCACACCCCTACAAAATGCATTTTGTTTTGCTTTCTTTGTAACCATCTTGTTTTCTTGAGAATAAAAAACAATGTCATATGAACGCTTTTTCAATGTTTTGTGAAAAATCAAATCCCTTTTTTTTACAAATCTAAAAACACAAACTAAGGGGCCGTTTAGTTGGTGAAAACTTTTCATATTTCTCCGTTTCTAAATTCTTAGAGAAGATAATGATTTTTTTTCTTCTCTAGAGAAGAGTTGAAAATTTTGAAAACCACTTTGGATAGAGTTGTATTTTTTTTTAAATGAAAAGATGTTTAGATAAAGCTATTTTCAATTAATTTTCTTTTCATAGTCAACTTTTTTTCATATTAGATCTTTGTACGCTTTCATACGCTTTTACCGTTTTTTACGTTTTTATACGTTTCAACAATTTTCATCCGTTTTTATATGTATTGATCTATTTTTATACGTTTTCATCCATTTTAATTCATTTTATCTGTTTTCTACGTCTTCATCCGTTTTTATACGTTTTCATCTTTTTTTTGCGTTTTCATCCGTTTTTATACGTATTTATCCGTTTTTATAACTTTTCATCCGCTTTCATTCGTCTTTATCCGTTTTATACGTTTTTATCCGTTTTATACGTTTTCATTAGTTTTTATCATTTTTCATCCGTTTTCATCTGTTTTCGTCCGTCTTTGTACGTTTTATATGTTTTCATCCCTTCCTATACGTTTTACCCGTTTTTATAAGTTTTTTAATGATTTCATCCATCTTTTTACGTTTTCATCCGTTTTGATACATTATTGTACGTTCCGTTTTCGTCCGTTTTTGTACGTTTTCATATGTTTTGATACGTACAAAAATGGACGAAAACGTTAAAAAAGTACAAAAACGGACGACAACGCAAAAATACATAAAGAAACGTATGAAAACGTACAAAAACGTTAAAAACGTACAAAAAGGCAATAAAAAAAACCGTAAAGAAATGTATGAAAACTTTTTAAAACGTACCAAAACGCACGAAAGCGTTCAAAAACGTACGAAAGCGTTCAAAAACGGACGAAAACGTTAAAAACGGACAAAAACGCAAAAAACCGTACGAAAGCGTTTAAAAACGTACAAAAATGAACGAAAACTGTCAAAAACGGATGAAAACGTACAAAAACGGAAGAAATCGTTAAAAACGGATGAAAACGGATAAAAACGTTAAAAACGTATGAAAACGTATAAACCAAAAAATTTAAAAATAATTACAAACGGCGGTTAGAATAGACGGTAGAGGATGACACGAGATATTAGAGTTAGAATGATGTATATTTGATGTTTTATGTATCCTTTTTTTATTGATAAGAAAATAAGAAAGAAAAAAGTGAGAATGATAAAAAAGACTTTTTAATTTTTATGTTAAAATGTTAAAAAAAGTAAGAAAGAGAATTGAAAAAAATTACGACTAAACAGATTTTCAATATTTTTCTTTTCACATGAAACATTTTCTAAAAAATTGATATTTTTCACCAACTAAACAGCCGTGACATATTTTTTTTTCAAACAAAACGCACCCTTGGTTTCTCTTTCAAATTTCCACTTACTAACTTATTCATTTACTAATTCCAATTACAACTTAGTTATAGTGTCCTCAGTCACATAATCATATTCAACCAATATTTTTAAATAATGGCCGGTGGGACGGACCAATCAATAGCCAGGGATTAGCCATCTTGGCCCCATGGACGGTGCCAGCTCAAATTCTCTATACATAAGTCCATCGTTAGCCACATAATAAATCAACCAACTTAAAAAATAAAACAAAAAGTTACATTTAAAATTTGAAATCATGCACTATATAAGCCTTTGTTGAAGCCTCAACAAATCACATCTTCAGCAAGTCAACCATCACATTTCTTTTGACTTTTAGTGCTTCTTTCTCTAAGAAAAAAATAAGTTCTTAAAAATGGTTAAGTTGGCATTTGGTAGCATTGGTGACTCTTTCAGTGGTGCTTCAATCAAGTCTTACTTGGCTGAGTTCATTGCCACTCTTCTTTTCGTCTTTGCCGGTGTTGGCTCAGCTATTGCTTTTGGTATGTTCAGTTTTTGGTTTGTAAAATTATGTGGCTCTAAAGTTTAGAAGTTACATTGAATCTAATAAATTCTTAAACAGACCCGAGAACTTGTATAAACTACTCCTGGTAGTTTTCAAGCGAGTTTGGCGTATTTGTATACCCTCTCGGTTCTATACTAGTCTCAGTGGTTCTAAATCATGCTTGACAAATTCTAACACAAAAATGCTTCATATAAATTGATCAGCTGTTTTAAACTAGGAAACAACACGTAAATGTTCGGTCTTGATAAACATGCTATAGTCTTTTATTGAATTATGTTTGAAAAAATTTAGCTTTGCAAAATTATTATTGACATAAAAGTTTCTATAACAATATAAATAACTACATATGGTTAAGAAAACTTATACAACTGCTTACTTTGTTAATACCGCAACTAAGTTTTAAAAACTTGCAGGCAAGCTCACATCCGATGCAGCACTAGACCCTGCTGGGCTAGTAGCAATCGCCATAGCCCATGCACTTGCACTTTTTGTTGGTGTGTCCATAGCAGCCAACATCTCAGGTGGACATTTGAACCCTGCTGTTACCTTCGGTTTGGCTATTGGTGGTAATATCACCATCATTACCGGTCTATTTTACTGGATTGCCCAATTGCTTGGTTCAACTGCTGCATGCTTCCTCCTACAATTTGTTACTGGTGGCTTGGTCAGTTCTCGATCTTAACTTTCAATTTGTAAAAAACACATAAATTGGTTAAATTTTTCTTAAAAGCCTAGTAGTGGTATATATTTATCTAAAGTATAACTTCTAAAACGAGTGTATGGTTTAAAATCTTGGATGCCTACTTACAATTTGGTACTTGACAGGCTGTCCCAACACACGGAGTTGCTGATGGCATGAGTGGTCTTCAAGGAGTCGTGTTTGAGATCATCATAACTTTCGCTCTAGTATACACAGTTTATGCAACTGCAGCTGACCCTAAGAAGGGAGCTCTTGGAACCATCGCACCAATTGCCATTGGATTCATTGTTGGAGCCAACATTTTGGCTGCTGGACCTTTCAGTGGTGGATCAATGAACCCAGCTCGATCATTTGGACCTGCCGTTGTTAGTGGAGACTTCTCCCAGAACTGGATCTACTGGGTCGGCCCATTGATCGGTGGTGGTTTGGCTGGACTCATCTATGGTGATGTTTTCATTGGATCATACGAGGCACTTCCAGCTGCTGGAGACTATGCTTAAGAAGCTCTTTTCTGTTTCACTTTGTTTCTTTTGTTTCATCAATCATGCTTAAGGCTCGAGGGTGTAATATCCTCATGGTTTGAACTTGTATTCTGTCTTATTGGTTTTCTCCTTTGAGAATATGCCATGCTTGCAATTTCGAAATGAGAAAAAGTGTTCATATGATCAACTAGTAGTGTTGTTTTGTCATTAACCTTTTGTGTCAAATTTATTTAAATAACCTTTTGATGACTATTCTAGCTCATCTTAAAGCTAGAGGAAATGAAAAACTAATCCAACCAGCCAAACGGACCAACAAACTAATGAACACGCAAACTTATCTAACGAACCACACAGACCAAACCGAAAGCGCATCCAGAATTATCTGCAATTTCAACAAAAATCATGTTTGTCGCTAAAATAGCAATGATCTTACTAATTGGGCAATTAGCTTTATAAAAGCATATGTTCACACATCAAAGTGTGTAGCAATCTAAAGTTCACACGAACGCTATTGGGTGAACAATATGTGGTTAGCAAATAATTAATCACAGAACACGTTAATGTGAAGATATATAGATAATTTCCACACTTTCAAGTGTGAAGATTGTTAAACAATTCTTCACAAAATCTTCACTACTTGAAATCGTGGATGATTCTAAATAAATTACACACCCATTGTAACGTGCGGAAGCCTATTGTATTCACTTCCCGAGCGTACTAAAGGTGACGGGCGCATTATGAACAAGCCCTTCCAACTGCAGCACAAAAACTGACTTATTAACAATTTGAGAGACAGATAACTGTGTACACACCTAAAGCGAGATCAATTTCCAACACAGCTGACGAACAAGAGTTTTTGTCACTAACACTCACGCAGCACACATCCGGAAAACGCTGTCATACGTGAACGCGAACAAGTTAGTGGTCGTCACTGTATGCTTAATCCAAAGTTATATTAAATGACAACATGAAAACCATCGCATGACAAATAATAAAATTAAACGTTGAAATATTATATATATAAGAAACATAAAATAACCCTATATCCTGATTAACCAATACAAGCACTCGCTAATAATATCGATACAATGTCACTAATACGCATATCGACATGACACATACAAAAAAACCTCCAAACCTAGACGTTTGTGACCAAAGTTACTTGACTTCAGAACGTGGCTTCTAAACTGCCCCTTACTTTACGATCTCAACCATCTGAATTCAATAAAAACGTTTTCAGATTCCCAAATAATAGTGATATAATGCAACTTTATTCAAGGACCAAGTAAACATGAAGCTTACGGTATTACGTCACGAATAATGATCTAAATATAAGAAGTTGAATCCAAGCACTTAAAAAACTCGCGAGAGTTTAGATCAGGCTTTTCATTTTGCATGAGAGATATCTTCGGTATAAATCCTCAATCCAATTCGGTATCAGCAAACACAACAACTTTAGTGTGAAATATAAACAAGCAAAACTTTTCGGAATAAAAGAGTGGCGACCACCGTCCACCAACACAAGCATACTGGTTTTCTTGGAGTGCCTATGAATGCATAACAATACATTAAGATATCTGCCAACCCCAACAAAGATCCTGCATATCGGTATTCGTCATACGAAGAAAGGTTCTAAAAAATCAATCAATGACCGGAAAAATGTAAGAAGATGTACCCGTCAAATAGTAAGCCTCTCCAGGATCATACAATCGCACTCCCCCCACAATAATGCTCTAATAACTTCAAAACCCTGACTCAAGATTGCGAGGTCCTCCCTTGGTTTGCGAGGTCCCTCCTTCGGGTTCCTCTAATAACTGAATATTGATCATCCAAAAACAAAGATCACCAAACACGAGCATTTATCACAACGTGAAGACTTTTAACGTCTCATTCCAATTTTTGCCATACAAACAAGATCAAAACTTGAGCCCATTAAATACATATGACTCGTAAGTAACAGTTACCTTTGTCAAGAGCCATCACATCCGTGAAACAAGTCCGGCACTTAAAAAGCTCCGTTATCTTGCCGTGAACCTGCAATGAATAAAGAAAACATTTTGTTATCAATCATTATTTCCACGTGACATTTCTTAATGCCCTTTTATAGTGCATATACAAACAAAAAGGAGCTTACCTGCCGCAGACTCATATTCACCATATTCTGTGAGGGTGTGAATATAAAGCATGATTCACCTTAACTTAAGTTTAGTCCTGGGCTGATATAAAAGGCTTTGAAATTAGAAACAAATTAACCACCCAGGAAAAATTAAATAGGCAAATCACCGATAATAAAACTGATGAAAGATGCCATACAGAAACTGAAGTCCATAAAACAGACTGTGGGCGGCTTATATTGCTTGACAACTAACACGGCCATAACAAATCAAGCATTGTCTTATAAAAGACAAGTATATATGCAAACATGTATAACACTTTATCATCTCGGCATTCGCCACATTGTTTCAACATTATGAAACAAACCAGTTGGATTTACTTAATAAGTATATAAAAATCAACCATTATTCCCCGCCTTATCCAAAAGAACATCAGCCTAATTTTCAACATTATTAAACTAGTATATATGCAAAATGTGAAGTCAATATACGTTCAAGTAATTTACTTGATAAGAATGAGAGTCATAGGAAATAAATACCTTTTCCCACCCTTCAATATCAGTCGATAAAGTTTTGCTCTTCTGTGCAGTCTTTCTTTGCCCACCTGATAGAAGATTATAACTCAGAGATACCAAATGCATCAGAGTTGACCTATACATAAATAGCTCACTGAACACATATCTTAAAATACTAAATGATTGAGCAACAACGACAATCTAGCATAGAAACGTTCCAAGTAAAGGACAATTCCCCTTGCTACCAACTATACAAACTATCCAAATCAGTTCAAGTAGAAATTTAGCCAAATCAGTTTTTCAATCATCTCTAATATCAGTAAATAAAACGCACCGACAAGCAGCATTCAAATCATAACCTCATGTACACCGAGGCTACAAGATAGCCTTACCTCTAACTGATAAGAGCATATATAAACATAGAGAAATAACACAAGATAGGCCATATATATGGACTGACCTCTATATATGCAGAAAAGTAGAATCGCGTCAAACAATGGAAAACAAACAAGACTTAAAGTGATACTGTTGTTTTCTTACAATTGTCTTGTTGAACGAGTACTAACCTTCATACCCTTCTCTGTCCCACCATACCTTCCTAAGCCTAACCAGGCCTTCATCGCTAACACACACAACACGAATGACTTCCCCTTTTCACCCATCTCTGCAAATGAAAACCTGCAAAACCCAACGTATAAAACCTCAACTCTTCAACGCAAACGCATATCTTCCATTAATTTTTTTCACATTACGTGAAACGACATCCAACATTCTACTTATTTTACACGCAATCTCATACACCAAAAGTAAATCAATAGCTACATACTTGTCACTTGCTGTGCAAGGACAATCTGTTACTCGGTCACAAATATTTTTGTGCTATGCTAAGGGACAATTCATCAAACACCTTTCATATGCACAACCTTAAATCATCTCACGAATACATAAAATACCTTAAAACCGAAAGATCGTATGCATTAGATGTACGGATTTGAGAGATCGTCTCCGATTCAATTCGAGCTGATCAATCATAAATCACAAAACCAACCCTGGTAAACATTTTAAGCATAAATCAGATCAAAAACAACTCAGTAAGTTATATACCTCAAAAGCCGATAAAAAATGAAGGTGCAAAATCGAGACTTTAGGGTTTGTGTTTGCGGAATCGAGACATTAGGGTTTACGTTTGCATAACATGAAATGAATTGGTGGTTACCGATGGTGATTCGCCCATGGATGAAAGAGATGAATGAATTGGTGGTTAGTTGGTTACTAATGAAGTGTGTTAGACGAGGGAGATATGAATGAATGTGAATTGATAAAAAGTTTAATTTACTTCACACTTAAAAGTGTGAGGTTTTGTTATAGTTTTCACAAGGCAGTATAATTATGTTAGCTCACATATATAAGTGTCAATTTTTATTTTCACAATTATAAGTGTGAAGTTTTTTTATATATCAAGCTTATAAGTGCGAATAATGTTTGCGCACTTTTGAGTGTGAATATCTTAGAAATAAAAGATGGTTTATAAAGTGTGAAGAAAAAAGCGTAAACAAGTGTCCAATTTGTTGTAGTGTAAAATCATGTTGTCGCTAAAATAGCAATGATTTTACTAATTGGGCAATTGATCAACACCGGGAACTTAGATGTGAAGTTAAATCACGACATCAGTTTCAAATGCAAAAAGACACACAACGTGAAGACATTAGCAACGACATTCCATAATTCACACTTGCTATAATGCATCAACAATTTTGTTAGATTATTATGTTGCTAACACCATCTAGCAACAAAAAATGGCTGTTGAACAACGAATTTTGCTCATCACCATTTGCAGTCTTTTAGTAGTGATATGTTTCAAATTGATGCACATCTCTAGATGAAATGCCTTTTATCTTACACCACAGTACAGTGTTTACGACATCAACACAACGCAATAATTTGGTAGTTATCATCTCTTCACTCATATTTCCTAAGTATATTCAAATAAAGGTCGGGGAGTGGAGCCAAGTAAATGACCAGGAATCAGCCATCCTGGCTGCATGGACGGTGCCAGCACAAATTATCTATCCATACATGGGCCCATTAAATGTTAATAGTGACATTAGTATATTAGTATATCAACCCCACTTATATGGAAGTTTATGTTATAAAATTTGAAATCATGCACTACATAAGCCTTTGTTGAAGCCTCGACAAATCACATCTTTAGCAAGTCAACCATCACATTTCTTTTTACTTTTAGTGCTTCTTTCTCTAAGAAAAAATAAGTTCTTAAAAATGGTTAAGTTGGCATTTGGTAGCATTAGTGACTCTTTCAGTGGTGCTTCAATCAAGTCTAACTTGGCTGAGTTCATTGCCACTCTTCTTTTTGTGTTTGCCGGTGTCGGCTCAGCTATTGCTTATGGTATGTTTAGGTTTCTACTTTTCTTTACCCACATATTGTGTTGAGATTTTATCATTGAGTTTTCGGTTTGGGAAATTACCTAGCTAGCTCTAAAGTTTAGAAGTTACAAAATCGGGTAATAAACTTATATAAACCCAAAAGTCTCAAAATAAGCCGGGGCTTATGAAATATAAGCCAAAATCAAATAAGTTCATAAGCCCACATGTAAGCCGTAACAAAAACCCATTATTTGATATAATTTAATGCTTTTTGTCATATAACTAACAGATATCAACACTATGGTGATTATTGGGAAATAAAAACTTTGGTAGCCAATGAAGATTTTAAACGAAACTTTATTAATGAATGTCCATGTTCTGTGTACGGCTTTAATAATTGTCTTTATTTTGATATAATATATATCAAGAAACAATAGAAAGACCGGAAAAACAAGCTCAAAAGTACCGGTTTTTCGAAATATAATTTGGTCCAGAAGGCAAGGGAGGCGGCCGTGCCCGGTGAATATAAGGGATTGGCGATGGACTGGGGGGGCCCCATAAGGCCAACAAATCGACTTCTAGGCTGTTCCAGCATGGATGGGACTCGCATCATCAGTAAATATATATATATTAATAAACGTAGACTCTTTTCAATAGATATTCACTGTCTGAGAGCGTGTGAATAGAATAGGGCCAAACATTTGTCTTCGCTTATTCTCTTATGAATGTGAATATGCATGCGATATTACTTTTTGTCAGGACATTATTTAAAGAATAGAAAGTTTTTAAAAAGTGGATTTGAGTGTGGTTTATATTAAATTACTATAATTTTAAATATATGGTTTCATGAAAATACACTAATGTATACAAAGTGTTGACATTCATTTACATTTCGTCAAATCTATCATAGATTAAAATGTCAAAATATATCATTTATCAAAACTATTTATATACAAGGGATAGATGAAATAACAATCTTTTATACTATGCGATGCCTATATGAGGTATAACCACAAGCCCCCCAATAAGTTATGAGACTGCAGTATATGCAAAAGTATTCAATGGACGTTGATGTTCTGTTTTCGCTGATGCAGGTTATTACCTCGTTGACTTAGAGGTGAACAACGCATGGTTATCTATAGATAATATGAATCCGATGCCAATGCTAAAAAGTTTGACACATGAATAACTTAGATTGGATGACCTGCCATCACTTAAAAGAGCTGAATAGGTGCTTCCCTAATCTTCAAGTTCTTAACTTAATACATGCCTTAGGACTTGATCCTCGTATCCACCTTCATAACCTGAAAAACCTGTCATTGGAACCGTAACCTAAATCATGTATTTACTTGGACTTAAATGTCACGCCTAAACTCAACTCGTACAAACTCAGGCTCGGAATTTCAAAAAATCCACAGGACTTCATGTTTGAAATCCTTCCTATGTGTCTCACTACATAATTGACATAGATATTGCAATCCAGTTTCGAAGTCACAGAGTTTGAAAAACTGAAAACAGTTCAGCTTAAGTCTATAAACATCAGATCATTACATGATAAGTTCCCACTTATAGATAAAGTAGAAAATTTGACTGTGGAGTCACGAAATTTGTCAAGCGGAACAGATGGAAATTCCAATTTTACCTTATATCATGTGTTCAGGGATTTCCCTGATTGAGTTCTCTAAATATCAAAGTCGACGTGTGGTCGGGGTTTGAGGTCCATAACAATCCCTTAGGCCGGAAGACTTGACATGTGACCGATAGACTATAAAACGCTTTTAAGGTAACATTATATTGTGAACTAGTATAACCGAAATGACCTTTTTCAGTGGTTTTGTATGCGTTGGAGGAATGTAAGGGTGTGATAGAGATCATGTTACTTATCCATGGTAATGTTGCTGGTAATGTATATAAACCTTTCATTTCTAGATGTATGACTCATTGGCCTGGATTGAAGTGGCGACGGGGATTTTAGAGCCTGAAATTCGATAAAGTCAATCTTGTGCTCTACCACGACCATTTGTTTAACCGGACGACCAACCTCATATGCTTCTCGATCCATATAAATTGCTACAATCTATACCAAACTTTACAAGTTTATATGCTAAATATGTAACGATTTTTCTAGAAGACATATTGTACCATGACCAAAAATCACAAACTGTGCCATCCTTAGGAATTGTTAACGCGTTTAGGAGCAATGAGTAACCCGTAAAAACAACAATAAAAAATTATTGATCGACCAAACTTAATGACACCTACTTAAATTGACGTTCCTCAAATTAAGGTTTGTTGGCGTCTAGCATGTAAGGCAAAAATACAACGAACAAGACTGTGTGTAGTGGGGTTGGACAATGCGTTCTCCCCTCATAACTCACTCATCAACAAATTATGCGCACTGTTTTTGTTTTTGCGAGTATATGTATAATGATGTATGTATGTATTTTTATTTAGTGAAGTTGATTCTTTTATTACACATATCAAACACTACAACCTCTCTAATAAATTGCAAAATTACTAGTTGTTTTAAACCATCTCAATTTTGGTCTATGAAGAAATAACTTTTACCAATGAAAGAACACATACCTTTATCTATGACTATTATTATTTTTTTCTTTACAGTAAGGTCATTGTGACACTTACACACTCACATGGGTTGCATAACTCATTTTTACTACCATCACCTGCCTCATAACTCATTTTTAATACCATCCACCTACTGGTAAATTACAAAACATGGTTGAAAGAAAAAACCATTTTCCAAACACAAGTATATTGTTTACCATAACACACAACTAACACAACAGTTTGCTAAACCCTCAAAAAACATACACACAAGGCAACACACAAAAGTGTTATATCATTATGCTGATATCCTGGGAAAATTAAATGGGGGCACGTGAAAAACCTAACCAACCATGATTACTAACCACACGTGTTACACAATATGATAATAGACGGTTTTTAATTACCGTGTTTTTTTGTCATCTTGAATTTACCATCATCATGATTATAACTCAGGTTAGACAAGGTCCGAAATTTTATCTTTATGTTAATGATAGAAACTCAAAATCGTGATTCATTCAACTGAATGTATAGTTATATATTTATTTGTGGATTTAGAGTTTTTAGTTAGTTACATTGATAATATTATTTTAAACTTATGATACTTGATGATAATATGTCATATGTTGCACTTGATGATAAGGTTTTTTTTGTCGATTGTTGCATTTATTATTTTAAACTTATAGACATACCACTAAAACCCAAAGTTACATCATGCATAAAAACATACCGAAAGCAATTTGAAAATAGATATACATGAAAAAACAAAAACTCTACACATTAGTTCTCGTAATGCTTGAAACAAAGGTCTTTTGTGGCACCTCCAAGCTATCGACCAATTTCCTTGACAAGCTTGGACACTTTCTTGATCGATAAATTTATGGAGTCCAACTCATTTACCCTACACATTAGTTAAGTAACACTGTTATTATTATGCAAGTGAATGTATTGAACTAATCAAAATTAAAGCTCTAATTAAAGAAAAATTCTTGGGAAAATATAGCTTTATTCATATTCAAGTTGATAGTCATGACATCAAATTTAAAAGTAAGACAATCAAATGATATTTAACGGTTACGAATTTTATGATGATTTCAATAATTTTTCTTAAAAAGTCTCAATAATATTGCTAAAAGAAACAATACAAAATTTCAAAAAGAACATAAATTAGGAATCAATTTATAGTAGTCAAGTGTAAAAAAATTAATTAATAAATAACGATGAAAATGTATTAAGCAAAAGATTATGAATGAATATTCAAAGAAATCATAAGTTAATAATTTCTTTTATGATATCTACAAATATATTTTTTTTTGGTAATAATACTATATTTGAAAATATACATAAAAGACGACTAATAGAAAATGATAAAATTTTGTCATATAATGAGATCTAATCTTAATGTCAAAGTTTGAAATAAATAAAATAGAAAACTTTTTTAGCGGATTTTTTTACTAGGAATTGACATGTGTTTGTACTCCAAGTATAATGTTTTAGTAGCAACTATAATAAATAGTTAGACCAATACTACTTAGGCTATTAAAAAATACACCCTCTATTAACACTTGCATATTTGCAATGATAATAATACAAGGATATTTAAAGATGTGAAACTACCTATCACCTAGAAACGTCAGACGGGATCTAATGTATTGCAGAGGCAACATGACCAGCCGAAAAGATCGCGATCATCAATGCTTGGGTAGTGGTATCGATAACGCTCGACCTAATGTTTAGCAAACCCAAATTCCACCAGGGCATATGATCTCAATAAGATATAACTGATCTACGAGACTCAGGGACACCAAATTCCTGCTAATTGTAGTGCTAATAAAGCAATGAGTAGTATCCCTTCTTGTGTCAAGGGCCCTCCCACCACTCTTAACATAGTGCTCCAAATTGAAGTAAGTTTCGTGTTTTGCTTACGCCTTTAACCTTCAAATCCATGCTGAATACAAAAACATAGGAGGCTCTATCCAATCGAAACACATGATGACGGATATCCAAATCTCCATCATTGCTTCTGTACTCGATGTCAGCTAAAGGTGGAGTAACCATGCACATGCGTATATAAAAGATGTGCCAAGAAAATTCATGCAGTAATTGGTATGTAATATATATAGATTACATATACATATAAAAATAATAACACAATTAATTTATACCTGACATTGAAATAATATATAATTATTTCAATGTTAGGTTTAAATTAAATGTGTTATTATTTTTATATGTATATGTAATCTATATATATTACATAATAATTACTGCATGAATTTTCTTGGCACATCTTCTATATACTCAGGTGCACGGTTGCTTCACCTTTAGCTCTCGAGTACAGAAGCAGTGATGGAGATTTTGATATCCGTCATCATGTGTTTCGATAAGATAGAGCCTCCTATGAATTTGTCTTCCGAATGGATTTGAAGCAAGACGTCAAGCAAACACTACAGATGAAACTTACTTTAATTTGGAGCGCTTTGTTAACAGAGGCCCTACACACAAGAATGGATACTACTCATTGGTTTATAGCACACACATAGTCTCCCAGTGGGGTAGAAAGATACGTATATCGATATGAGATCATATTAACCTGGAGAAATTTGAGTGCTGAAACTTTAGTGAGCGCTATCGCTACCCTGCCTAAGATGAGATCGCCTTTCGAGCTGGCATAGCCCCGCAATACATTCGATCCGCCAGACGTTTCCAAATAGGTGATGGGTACGTTTCACATCTTAAAACACCTTGGTATTATATCAATACTATTGTAATGTGAGATATGTTTTTAATAGCTAAGTAAGTACATATTTTCTAAATCTAATTATCTATAAGCAACTACAAACCAAACAATTAAGGATTAACACTTGTCAATTTCTAGTAAAAAAAATTCAGCTAAATATTTTTTCTGTTTTAGTTATTTTTAACTTTGACATTTAGATAAGATCTTATTATATGACAAATTTTTATCATTTTCTATCAGTCATCTTGTGTGTATATTTTCAAGGCCTGCCCGTTGAGCGGGGAGTTTTAAGGTATTGTTGGAGATGTAATGTAGACAAATAACTGTAATTAGCAAGAGAGTTTATATGACAATATTGTGAAACATTAATTTAGCAAAAGAAAAATAAGATGTAACATAGTATAAAATTGTTAAGAGCCAATGTATGTAATAGAAAAACTAATTAAATAGATAATTTACAAAAATTAATCATTACAGTAAGGCTAATGATTAAACTTGATGAAGGACTTTTTAAAGCAACATTGATTGTATAATAGCAATAATTGTCATTTTTCTCACAACACAACACCTTTCGACCTTTTTTGCTCTTTACTCTTGATAAATACATGAAAAACAACTCCTGTTTAGGATACCAACTGAGTCTCAAAAATTGCTTTGTAAAAAATCAAGAGCTAAAGAGTATAACATAGAGAGCTGATATGTGTCTCTTCATGAATAAAGATACATCGTGTATAAGTCACGCTCGGTAAGTATTGTTAAAACGGATAGTTTACAACCCAAACATAGTTCATTTACTCTTTATCACTTTAAAGTCATTCGTGTATAAGTCATGTCCAGTAAGCATTGTTGTGACGTACTAGTTCCATATATTTGGTCACACAAGTGGCAAAAATCAATGATTGAACCATGTCTATTTAAATAACGTGGTAATTTTTTTTATATGTGTTTAGCTTATTGTAGTCTATGTTTAATCTGTTTCAAGTTATTATTGTGTCAAAATCCTTTTTGAGTCTTTAATCTTAGCTGCAAATATTCATTCTATCTTAAAAAGTTCAAAAATAAAGTAGTGTAATCTGTCATTCTAGCTTATTTCCGTTACTCATTTTGTTTATTTCCAGCTTATTTGAGTTGTTTAAGTCTAGATCTAAATCTGTTTTCAGTTTTTTAGCTTTTTCTCATTGCTTATTAGTCCTAAATCTTAGCTTAAACTTTGGTATAAATCCTTTAAATCCTCTTTTTAGTCCACTGTCTTGATGCCTTTTACTGTTTTTTTAGCTTATTGGATTTGCTTATTTCTAGTCAATAGTGCTTATTAGGTCTAGGTCTAGGTCTAGGTCTGTTTCAATCTTATTAGTTTTTCTTATTGCTAATTGAGTTTCAAAAAGCTAAACAGTTTTAACTAAATCAAGCTAGACTTAATTAGGAAACTTTAGCTTTTAAATTGATCTAATCTAGCGGATTAATAAGTTTTGGATTTAAGTCTTTTATTAATATTGCTTATTTTTGCTTAATCTTTAGCTGTTTTAAAAAAAGAAAAATATGTTTTTACAAAAGTAGGTTCACAAGGACACGAACCTCTGACCTCCCTCAACACACACAGAAGGCCACCTTAACGCTGCGCCCTTGGGACTTTTTTGTTCTTATGTTGTCTCATTTAATTCTTATACAAGTTTAGCTTTGAGCTTATTTAGCTTATCAAAATTTTCACATGTTACTGGTAGAAGCTTTTTGATTCGTTTTTCTTTGTAAATCTCATAAATAAAGTCTAGTGTTTTTAGAAATTTTCTCAAATTTTTAGGTTTAAGTTTAGTATTTTTAGTTTAATTTTCAGTCTTAATTAGTTTTAAAAATAGTTTTAAATAATTCAAAAATATAAAAAAATATTTTCTGTCATTTAAAAAATAATTTTATGCATTTTAGTTTAAGAAATTTGCATTTTGAGTTTTTTAATGTTTTATTTTGTCTTATTGGTTAATTAGTATGTTTTAAATTGTTAATTGCTTTAAATGTCGTTAGGATTTTTAAATTGCCTTAATTCCAAGATTTGCGTTCTTTTATTTGCTTTTCCTTTGCGTAATTAGATATAGAATCCAAAATCCAAAATATTGAATATTCAAGCACGCGATCACGAACACGAACAAAAGATTTTAATATTCACAGCTTTGTTGGAAAACGACTCCGGACATATGAACTTTAATCCTTCCTATGGTAATTTTCTCATCAATATTTTCCCGGAAAGTTATATTTTTTATTAGTAAATTACCCTTAGAAAAGGCTAAATATTAAATCGTTCCCGAGTCGTTTTTTCGCCATGACGCCTGAATATTAAAAAATTTGTTTCCGTTCGTGATCGCGTGCTTGAATATTCAATATTTTTGATTTTGGATTCTAAGTCTAATTACGCAAAGTGAAAACAAATAAAGGCAAGCTAATCTAGGAATTAAGGCAATTTAAAAATCCTAACGACATTTAAAGCAATTAACAATTTAAAACAAACTAATTAACCAAATAAGACAAAATAAAACTCTTAAAACTCAAAATGCAAAATTCTTAAACTAAAATGCATAAAACTATTTTTTAAATGACAGAAAATATATTTTTAAACTATTTAAAACTATTTTTAAAACTAAATAAGACTAAAAATTAAACTAAACAAACTAAAATTAATCCTAAAAATTCAAGAAAATTTCAAAAAATACTAGATTGTATTCTTGAGGTTTACAAAGAAAAACGGTTCAAAAAGCTTCTACCAATAAGCTGTGAAAATACTGATAAGCTAAATAAGCTCAAAGCTAAACTTATATAAAAATTTAAATGAGACAACATAAGAATGAAAAAGTCACAAGGGCGGAGTGTTAAGGTGTGTGTGTGTTGAGAGGGAGGTCACAGGTTCGAGTCTTGTGACCTACGTTTTTGTAAAAACATTTTTTTTATTTTTTTCTTTTTGAAACAGCTAAAGATTAAGCAAAAATAAGCAATATTAATAAATGACTTATTGCCAAAACTTATTAATAAGCTAGATTAGATTAATTTAAAAGCTACAGTTTGCTAATTAAGTCTAGTTTGATTTAGTTAAAACTGTTTGGCTTCTTGAGACTCAATAAGCAATAAGAAAAACTAAGAAGCTTGAAACAGACCTAGACCTATGACTAGAAATAAGCAAATCCCAATACGCTATATAAAAACAGTAAAAGGCATCAAGATAGTGGACAAAAAATAGATTTACAGGATATTATACCGAAAAGTTTAAGCTAAGGTTTAAGACTAATAAGCAATGAGAAAAAGCTAAAAAACTGAAAAGAAATTTAGATCTAGACTTAAACAACTCAAATAAGCAAATTAGCTAAGGAAATAACCTAAAAATGACAGATTAAAATGACAGATTACACTACTTTATTTTTGAACTTTTTGAGATAGAATGAATATTTGCAGCAAAGATTAAAGACTCAAAAAGGATTTTGACACAATAAAAACTTAAAACAGATTAAACATAGACTACAATAAGTTAAACACAATCAAAATTATTCAAAGTAAGGCTAGATTTGAACTACAATTGATCTGCCTGACTTTCTAAATTCCTTCTTCCCTTTTGTTTGAATCCTGTTATCCTGAAATTTCAAACAAACCCCTAATTCAAAAACCCTAATGGATGTAACATACTTCTAACAAAAGATGACTTTTCAACTCCACACAATACAATCTAAATTCTTTCTCTTCCCTTTTGTTTGAATCCTTTATACACCCTGAAATTGGGATTGATCATTATGATTGATTAATCTCATATCGAGCGTGTTAGCGTGTTTCACATCTTAGGTTTTTGTATTAGAATTTGTTATTCTCCTCTTAAAAATCAATTAGCTCGTTTCCGTTTCCGTTTTAAATCTCGCCGTCATTGAAACCCTGATTTGTTTTTCTTTTCAATCTCTTTTTTATCTTGTTCTCCCTTCAATCCAAAGATTCTAATGGGGAGTCGTAGATCCAAAGAGGACGACGTTAATCGTATTTCTATCTCCATTTATGTTACAAATTTTCCAGAAAATTTTTCTGCAAAAGAGCTATTTCAATCATGTAAACAATACGGACATGTTGTTGATTCGTTTATCCCTCGGAAAAGGACAAAAGAAGGTAAATGTTTTGGTTTTGTTCGTTTTAAATCAACGGTTAATGTTTGATCCTAGTGAATATTTATGCATAATTTGGGTGGGTCAATTCAAGCTTCACGCTAATAAGGCAAGATTTCAAAGAGCTACTTTGAACAAGGGTCAAGGGGCAGATCATAAGAAGGTTGCTAATTCGCCTCGTCCTAATAGTGGGGATTCTGGGAGTTCTAATTCATATGTTAATGCGGTAAAAAAATCAAAAGTCGGTTGTCAAGACTCCCCTGGCCATTGTACTTCGACGAAGATTGTGCGCTCTCCAAAGACTTATCTTCATCCTTAATGGGTAGGATTAAAGAATTTGCGTCCCTTACCAATCTCAAGAATGCTCTTATGAACGAAGGTTTCGTGGACTTGAATGTAAGTTACTTAGGGGAATTGTGGGTTCTCTGTGCGAATTTTTCCTTCTGTGAAATCGAAAGAGGCATTCCGGGATAATGTGGGAGTTAGCTCTTGGTTTCTCTCCGAAATTCGCCAAGCCTTCTTTCGATATCAATACCTTATGGGACTCATTGTGTGGGAAGAAAATTGAAAGGTGTTCCATTGAAGACTATGGACTTTGAACACATTCAAAAGAAATTGTCACAGGTGGGGGGAACTTAATCGACACTAATGACTCTGATGGAATTTTTTCCACTCGATAAAACGATTAGTTTGTTCACTAAGTCAATCTCAAATATTTTATGAAAACATCAAGATCATTATCTCGTGGAACAGTGTATTGTGATTCGTGCTAAGGAGGTCCCTGTTGGACCCTGACCTGGTGTAGGACTCGGATGGGGAGGAATTACTGATGATGATTCATTAGAAGAAGGAAATAAAGAAACCTGAATCTGAGAATGATTGTATCAAACTCGTTCGAAGTTCCAGATACGGTTTTATTGAAAAATGAAGGGGTTTCAAAAAAAGGACTCATCTGATGATCCTTTTTGGGCTATAACCCTTTGCATAGACAAAAAGACAAAGGATAAAAAAACATAAGGAGAGGTGGTACCAATTTAGTCCCAATACCACCGGTTTTACACCTATACGTCAATAGGATTTGGTGTAAAAAATACAGGTGAAAGGAAGTCAGTTAATTACTTTGAATAGGAGAAAAAAAGTTTTTTCTCAACGTAGACAATGGAGATTCTCACAATTCCAACCTCAAAGAAAATTAGAAGAATCCGCAAGTTTCCCCGGGGGGGTTACGTTTTTAAAGAAATCTGTGGCACCGCGTTCAGGGGGTTCATTTATTGTCTATGGGGAAGTGGTGAAAGTTGCCAAACAATGGGCTATAACATGGATGGGGTGATTAACAATCTGTCTGATATCATGAAGTCTCAAGGAGCGTCAATTGTAGATCGATGAATTTTTGTCCCTTAATATACAAGCCTCGTCAAAGTCCTAAAAAAGATTGTCAAAGGAGTTTAAGTGTGAAGAATAAGGTGAATTTTTCTAAGCGATTCAAGAAAACAAAGATGGAGGAGATTGATCTTTAAGTGTATCAGTCGGTGTTGGGGTAATTCGATTTTTTTTGTTTCTTTTGAGCAACTTCATAGTAATTCGGTAGCAATTCAGGTGGAATCTACGTGTTGTAAAACGCAAAATTTTTTTGTAAAAAAAAGCTTCACTAATTTCTGATTTTAAATCATAATTAGGCGTATGTTAATATAAACGGTATTGACCTCATGAATTATTGCGGTCTATACGCCTCAAGATCCGCATGATAAACGTATGCTTTGGGACTATACTTGGCGCATGTATATAAACAGTGGCATGAGAGTTGTGATTAAGAGGAACTTCATGAGGTCCGCGTCAAATCAGACATGTTTTGATACTAATTTTAATTAATTCTTACTTTGGGGCCGAATATTATAATTCTTTTATTAATTCCACGGGTCATAGAAGAAGTTTACATCTTTGAGGCAGTGCTTCACTTGGTGTCATAAGACTGCGACCAAAATGACAAGTTGGATATTTTTTGTAATCTAACAATTTGCTAAATATTTACCCTCACATTAGCGGCATCACTTTGGAACGGATTGCTATCCGATCACAGACCGATTCTTCTTCGAGAGTCGGGCCCATGATTTATGGTCCTGGTTCCCTTCCGATTCTTCACCTTACATTTCATTCATGAGGGCTTTAATGATTTCGTCACTTCAACTGTGAATCTGCAGCCTGTCTGTTGACTCGAATGGAATGCGTTAACTGCGGGTAAATTAATTCCTTAAAATCCGACATCAAGATTTGGATAAAGATAACAAAAGTGAAACATTTTCTACTATTGCAGAATCTTAAGAGGATGTGGGACCAGTTAGATGCGGTTATTAAACAAAGGTACAGTACAGAGGTAGAACGGAAAAAAATGGAGGTGTTGGCTGCTCATCGTACATTGATCATATTCATCCATGGATTTGGCTCAAAAGGCCATAGATCCAAAATGGTCAATCGAAGGGTCGATGAAAACACCAATTTTCCATGAATTTTTGAATAAAAAACGTAATCAAATGAACATCAGTGGGTATTAACGATTGATTGCGTTGGAAGGAGGCAGCCTAATGATGTCAAACAGAATTTCTCTCTCATTTTCAGGATAGATTCGCTAAACCTGTTCAGAGAGGCGTGCTAATGATTGATATGATATTTCCGAAAACAATTTCCGAAGATCAAAGTCAGACCTCGAGCGAGAAGTTATCTAAATAGGAGATTAAAACGTCTGTTTGGGGCTGTGGCACAGACAAAACCCCGGGCCATTGACGGTTTCTTTTGGCTTTATATGTATTTTTTGGCCTGATATTGAGCACGAAGTTATATGCTGTAAACATTTCTTCATTCATGGAGAAATTCCTCCTGGTTGTAAATCTTCATTATAGCTTATGATCCCAAAAGTCCCGGACGCTACCATTGGTCAAGGACTTTTAGACCTATTAGCACATTGGAAGTATCTACAATATCAATGCCAATATTTTGTCTAACGGCTTTTAATGTTTTGGGGGACATTGTTAATGAAGTCAATCTGCGTTTACAGCCGAAAGAACAATATTAGACGTCCGTTATTCTTAATGAGATTCCTTCAGGGGTGTAACAAAAAGAAGAAAAAACTCTAATTTTAAGTCAATTATGAAAAGGCCTTCGAAACGAATAGATGATTTTTTAGATGATGTTTCTTAAAGAGTATCAGTTTCAGTTAAAATGGCGTACCTGAATTCAAAAGTTGCCTAACTTCTTCTAAGGTTCTATTCTTGTCAATGATGTCCTACGAATGAGTTCCAATTATATAAGGGTTTGAAACAAGGCGACCATTATCCCCTTCACTTATCCTCGTGAAGGAGAGCCATCATTGTATCTTTTCAAAGGATCGTAAAACGCGGGGATGTTTAAAACAAGTATTGTTTAGATCAACTTTATGTCTTCCGCATATGTTTCAATGCGGATGAATGCCTATTTACTTAGGGGAGTGGAGTGACGTAATAACTCCACTTTGATTACGTTTTTGAAATGTTTTTTCATGCTCGGTCCTTAAGATTAACTAAAACAAAAGTAAGAAAATGGGATTAATGTGAAAATTCTCATGTCCAACCAAGCGGCCTGCAAAGTTATGGATTCTCGTTCTAAAAAGTGGTCCTTTTCTATTAATCTTGGACTAAAGTGGGAGTTTCTATGACACTGTTCAAAAGCATGGCAAGAGATAGTTGAAAAAGTGAAGTCTCGCTTTCCAAATGGGAAATCCAAAAACTTTATCTATTGGTGGTCCCGTTTAACTTAGTTGAAATCGTTTTTAGGATCTATTCCCATCTTTCACATGTCTATTTTCAAAAGTTCCTTCAAAGGTTTTTCATAACTTAGTAGAGTCTAATAGAAGACATTTCATTAATGGCCAGATCCGGGAAGTAAAAAGGCTTCTTGGGACTAATGGAACAATAGTTTTGACAGACAAAAAAATGAGGCGGGCTAGGCGTGTCTAGCTTATATGCGTTAAAAAGAGCTGATGATTAAGGGTTATGAAGTTTCTCGCGCAAAAAGACTCTCTTTGGACTAAAGTTTTATGTGGCTATCACGGTGTGGGTGGTAAAATTCATTCGGAATGGACTTCTACTGGCAAATCATGTTCGGCTTTTGATTTTGATTAAAGTTCGATCTCTCCAAATAATAGGTATGTACGTTTTTGATTATCTGAACCTCAAAATGGAAAAAAACGTGGAGTAATGCATCCCGTATTAACCGTATATACCATGGTTTGCGTGTTTTTTGAATCAATTTAAATCCCTCGAACCTGAGACATATCAAGAGGTGGTGTTTGGTAAAATTGCAGTTAAACTATCAAACCATTTTTACAATAAAACTAAAAGCATACATATGGAAGTTATATACATGGTAGGAAGTTATACAAACTGCCATCAAATTCATGCATTAACCTTGACGAAGAGTAATTACACTAATTAATATCAGTATGACAATCGAAAACATAAAACGCTAACATGAACATCATAAGAAAGAGATAACAAACTCAAATAAACACACAGATGGATACAAAGAAACTGTTTACTCATATTATTCACTAACCCTAACATCGATAATAACATGCATGCAATAAACATATAATCATAATAACTAACAACTAACCAATACTAATTAATCAAAGTTTTCCACAAACGCATGCAGAAAAATCAAAGTTTTCCATTAACGAATACTTAAAACAAAACCTAAACCTATCGATAGATGAGATGAAAGCTTACCCAAACTTAGAAGATCGGTGAGAATTTATTTAAGGTCTATGGGATATATATAACAGATTTTCCTGAGCTTAAGGAAAGTTATACCAAGAGTTCACTTGTTTCCAAAAACAAACCAAGATTATAATTCCGTCGCGGGGAGTTTAATGTTATATTTAGCGACGTACATTTTTTTATTATATTGTACAAGTGGAGATATTTTATTGGAGTATAGGTATGTCTTGGTTTTTGAATTTTCTAAATACCTGTATCACATTGTTAAATTTGGCATGTTGTTAAAAAAATGCATAGGTCTAAATTACTCCAATACAATGTTAAAGATCGTGTTTTCCTAATATATCAATGAATTGCGAGTCAACAGGCAAATGGTTTTATGGTATTTCTAATTAGAATATTTTAAAATTCAAAATTGTATATGATTGTAATTTAATGTAACCCCATCAGTTTGAATTACATCCCTTTAATTACAACATTTAAAATTTTAACCTACGATGAGACACTGTAAAACATTTTCACACAAAGACATTATGCTTCATACATCTTGTCTTTTGATTCCAGCTTTAGTATGGCAAATGTTATTTATACTTTCAGTGAAAAGTATATAAATGATTATTACGCATGAGAATGTATATTTATTATTATTATATAAAGTGCTTATGTTCTATACTTTTAATTGCGCATTTTTTGAAATAGACTTGATAAAAGAAGAATAAATGGGTGATGTAATAAGTAATTTTATTGGGATTAATGAGTTAGGTTGAAAAGCCCAAGAAATAGGGCTGGGACGAGAAAAGAAAGTAAGAAACCCAATATCTAAGTCTTGTTTTATTACTTCATCAAATTACTGTTTTGAAGTATACATATTTGTCAAATGTTTACTACTCTTTACCAAATAGTAGACATCCAACAAGAAGGACAAAATGGTCAGTGTGATTTACATACTATTACAAATATAGTTCTCAAAAAATTGCAAATAAGATCCTTACTGTTTACACTTAATTTTAGAAACGTTCGCTCAGTTAAATATAATGACTGTTTGTGTAAAAAAATACAAAAAAAGTCCGTGGTTTTTGTGTGTTGTAAAATAAGTCCAATTTGCAAAAAACTTATTTCTTGTTACTTGTGTTCATGAAAGAAATTTTGATGTTAAAGTGACAAAGGAAATGGCACTATGTAGGACCTTAAGATCTCGATCTAACAAAGATCCCGATCTAATTTTACGATCTTAATCTTTCAAAAATAAAAACGATCTCGAGTAAAATGTGGATCTTGGAAACCTTAGAAGATTGTATTATTTTTTGTTCTACGTTAGGATAATTGCATGCAGTTCAACAACGAAAGCCTTTGGCAACAGTGGTGTTGATGAGTCAGAATCTATAGGTCCGGAGACACCTGCGAAGGAAGTAGTGGACAAAAGTAATGGTTTTGCACTCATTTTTTGGTTGGATACGGTACCAGAAGTAAGGTGGTGACCGGCCTTCCGGAGGAGTTTCAAGAAGGCGATATGGTTGATGCATTATCAAGAGTTTTGGAACAGCAAAGTTCGGAAAAGGGGGTTGATAGCGGTATCAGATGACAAGACTATACACTTTTTGGAGCCTCACTATTCGCCTTCCTTAATCATGGTCCCGGTTATTTTGCTCATAGAAAAAATATGAGATCCCGGAATCAATATCTCTTCAAGACAAAACTTTGAGGGCAAGGTGGTTGTGAAGGAGTGGGGAATGATACACCCACGGTTAGGATATTATAATAGTTTATTATATTTAGGTATGTGTGAGTCGAATTAGAGGTATTTAATATGTTTGATTATTTTGTTTAGGAATGATCTTGTTTTTTATTTTAGGAGTTATCTTGTGAGTCAACTTGTTAAACAAGTTATTGTCTTTTATTCGGTATAAATACCGAATGGTTTTCATCAATGTAATCAAGTTAATCAATAAATCTTTAAGCTTCTCTCTTCTTTCTTACGGAGCTCGCACACGCTATAGTGGTGTAAATCTATCTCTTCTCCTTCTCTATATTCTTACGGAGTAAGCACACGCTAAAAGTGATGCCCTATCTTGATACAACCCCGAACAGGGTCGTATCATAAGGACTGAATAGAGGAAGCAAGATTATTAGTAATAGCAGACTCTCTCGAAAACTTGCTAATCCTCCATGAAAAAACTTTAGTTTTAATGAATCAAGATTCATGAAAGGAGACGAGAGTTGGTTTAGAACATTACGCTGAAAGTCCATGGCTGGTGGTGAAAGACCAGTGAACAAATTACTCAGCCTTACGATTTCCAAGGATGACAAGTCTCTTGAAGAACTGATCTCGTCTTCTTCTTCCTACAACCTCCACCAATTGGAACATTGCGAAGGGTGCCACCTTTGGTCCAGTACATTCGACAAGTCTTGCAAAAGTGTCTTGGTTGCGTGAGACTGTAGTTATTGTAATAGCAAAATTTTGTGTTTGGTGAATCACATCTAGGACATTTGAGAATTTGTTTTGCAGGTGGTCTTAATGTAGACGTTTTCTCGACACCACTAGTAGCACATCGTGCAGAGGTTTTAGATTGATCATCTTTAGTAGTGGTGTTGTCTAGAGACATGATGAAAAAGGATTCAATCTAAAAAAAAGCCCTAATAAGCTAGAGGGATAATTAATGAGTTTCATATAGAAGAAAGTTCTATTTTCAGCAAGAATATAGGATGTCTTTTGATGCTTACATCTTATGTACGTTATATATATAGTCACATGAAAATTGCACACATACTACTTATGTCCCATATTAAGTGTCTAGTGACGTATTTTAAATCTTTTTTTCAACGTCAAGTACATAAAATAATTTTGTTTTGTAATATAAACTAGAGACAAATATATTGAAACTGGATTGAGTTATAAATGTATTTTCATTGGTTTAATTTTGATTAAGTATTATATATAATACAAACAAAAATATTTAACGTCAAAGTTAAAGAAAAAAACTTCAAAAACTCAAATTGTAAACTTAATGTGGGACGGAAGGATTAGTAAATAAATAAATACAAAAACAAATATATCACATTTTTAATAACGGTATTCGATTACCCATTGTTTTATTTAGTATATACTCTTGCTTCTTGAAGACAACAAACACTTTTCATGTGAGAAACTGGTGTTGTATATTGTAAGGCTTAAAAATAAATAGATTATATATGCAACCGGTTATATTCATAATCATTTTAATTTTTGAGAAAAAATACAATCGATATTACAAAATGACACTTACATATTACTCAATGAGGTTTCGGAGCACTGTCCAAGTGGTGTGGTAGTATTGGGCATCCACTCAAAAGACACGATATTTTTATTAGTTTTTAACATATAAATACATATAATATGAAATATAATGAAGCTTCTTTGTTGCGATTACTTCAAGCCATCAAAATCACAAGACGACCTCATATTCATGATGAGTATAAGTTCAGATTACTAATAATAGATAAAGTAACCGAGTTATTTGTATTTCTATTTTATAATGTAACAAATGTTTTTAATGCATGTTTGAGGTATAATATTAAAATTTCAAAAAACAAAAGACGAAATATGAAATTTCACCTACTATTAAAATTTGGTTCTTACACAAAACAACATTTATAAAACATCGCTAGTTCATGTTTGTCTTTCTGCATTCCTTTATGCTCATAATTGTATATTTTCACAAATAGAACTTGAGCCCACACAGCTTGACCCAACAAAGCCCATTACCACTTATTACTTCAACCCTAAAGATATTTTACCAGCGCCACCACATAAGCACATTCGGCAAAAAACTGTTGTGTTTTTTTCATAAGACCTAAAAACACAACATTCAACCTTTTTCAATTGACTCCTTTATTTCTAACCGAAAATCAAACACTCTTGTTCTTTTCAATTAATATCCAAACAGAAATTAAGGAACGGTTTCAGTCCGTTGTTGTTTGTGGCTAAGGATTACTTCATAAATGGTGAAACCACCATGGTGGGAAATGAGGATCGGTAAGATCGATTTTTCACGTACTTATTAGAGGACAGAGTTACACCTTCTAGGTTTGGTGGCAAGAAGAATGGTAAACCACCACGGTGGGATGTGGATCAGGTAAGATCTTTTCATGTAAATGGTCAATGAGTCCTGCAACAAGTATAAGGCTCTCCAGTAATGAGTCACTAGAATTAAGTGCACATCCAACGTGTTCAAGAAACTTTCTTTATCGTTAACCAAATCATAAGGTAGAATGAATTTTTGCAAGAGTGGTTTGAAATGTCATCGGGTAATAAACTATATATAAGCCCACAAAATCTCGAAATAAGCCGGGGGCTTATGAAAAAATAAACCAAAATCAATAATTACATAAGCCTACATGTAAGCCGAAACAAAAACCCATTATTTGATATAATTTAATGCTTTTTGTCATATACTATATCAACTCTATGGTGTTTATTGGGAAATAATAACTTTTGGTAGCCAATATGAGTTTTAAACTTTTTTATGAATGTCCATGTTGTGTGTACGGCTTTAATAAAGTCTTTATTTGGATATAATATTATATCAAAAACAATAGAAAGACCGAAAAACAACTTCAAAAGTACCGGTTTTTCCAAATATGATTTGGTCCAGAAGGCAAGGGAGGCGGCAGTGCCGGGTGAATATAAGGGATTGGCGATGGACTGGCAGCAACAAATCGACTTCTAGGCTGTCCAGCTTGGATGGCTACTGCATCATATCTAAATATATATATTAAGTTTAAAAGTGGTTTTGAGTGTGGTTTATATTAAATTACTATAATTTTAAATATATGGTTTCATGAAAATACACTAATGTATACAAAGTGTTGACATTCATTTACATTTCGTCAAATCTATCATAGATTAAAATGTCAAAATATATCATTTATCAAAACTAGTTTGATACAAGGGATAGATGAAATAAAAATCTTTTATACTATGCGATGCCTATATGAGGTATAACCACAAGTCCCCCAATAAGTTATGAGACTGCAGTATATGCAAAAGTGTTCAATGGACGTTGATGTTCTGTTTTCGCTGATGCAGGTTATTATCTCGTTGACTTAGAGGTGAACAACGCGTGGTTATCTATAGATAATATGAATCCGATGCCAATGCTAAAAAGTTTGACACATGAATAACTTAGATTGGATGACCTGCCATCACTTAAACGAGCTGAATAGGTGTGCTTCCCTAATCTTCAAGTTCTTAACTTAATACATGCCTTAGGACTTGAAGATCCTCGTATCCACCTTCATAACCTGAAAACCTGTCATTGGACCGTACCTAATCATGTATTTTCTTTGACTTTAATCACGCCTAAACTCGGTACTCTCAGGCTCGAATTTCAAAAATCCACAGGACTTCATGTTGAATCTCCTATGTTGTCTCACTTACATATTGACATTGATAGTGCATCCAGTTTCGAAGTCACACAGTTTGAAAAACTGAAAACAGTTCAGCTTAAGTCTATAAACATCAGATCATTACTTGATAAGTTCCCACTTATAGATAAAGTAGAAAATTTGACTGTGGAGTCACGAAATTTGCCAAGTGGAACAGATGGAAATTCCAGTTTTACCTTATATCATGTGTTCAGGGATTTCCCTGCTTGAGTTCTCTAAATATCAAAGCCGATGTGTGGTCGGGGTTTGAGGTCTATAACAATCCCTTAGGCCGGAAGACTTGCCGTGTGACAATAGGACTGGAATCATTTAGTACATATTTGTTACTAGTTGATCCGGAATTGACGATCTTTCCAAAAAAAAGATTGCACCAAACACGAGCATTAATCACACGTGAAGAATTTTAACGTCTCTTTCCATGTTGCATACAAAAAAGATCAAAACTTGAGCCAATTAAAGTACATATTACTCGTAAAGTAACAAGTTACCTTTGTCAAGCCATCACATCTTGAACAAGTCCACGTAAAAAGCTCCGTTGAATCTGCCGTGTAGACCTGCATATGGATAAAGATAACTTTTGGTTATCATCATTATTTCAACGTGACATGTTCTTAATGCCCTTTTTATAGTGCATAATACAAACAAAAAGTGAGCTTACCGCAGAAGCATATTCCACCATAGTTCTGGTGAGGGTGTGATTATAAAGCAGTGATTCAACCTTAGTCTTAAGTTTTAGTCCTGGCAGATATAAAAAGCTTGGAAATTAGAAAAAAATTAACACCCAGGAAAAATATTAAATAGGCAAATCCACCGATAATAAAACTGGATGAAAGTTGCCAAATACAGAAACTGAAGTCTATAAACAGACGTGGGCGGCTTATATGGTTGACAACTAACACGCATATCAAATCAAGCATTGTCTATAAAGACTAGTATATATGCAAACATGTAGTAACACTTATCATCTCGGCATTCGCCACATTGTTTCAACATTATGAAACAAACCAGTTGGATGTCACAAGTATATAAAAATCAACCATTATTCCCCGCCTTATCCAAAAGAACATCAGCCTAATTTTCAACATTATTAAACTAGTATATATGCAAAATGTGAAGTCAATATACGTTCAAGTAATTTACTTAATAAGAATGAGAGTCATAGGAAATAAATACCTTTTCCCACCCTTCAATATCAGTCGATAAAGTTTTGCTCTTCTGTGCAGTCTTCTTTGCCACCTGGAGAGAAGTTATAATCTCAGAGATACCAATGATCAGGTTGACCCATACATAAATAGCTCACTGTAACACATATCTTAATATACTTAAATGATTGAGCAACAACACAATCAGCATAGAAACTTCCAAGTAAAGGACAATTCCATTGCTCCAACTATACAAACTATCCAAATCAGTTCAAGTAGAAATTTAGCCAAATCAGTTTTTCAATCATCTCTAATATCAGTAAATAAAACGCACCGACAAGCAGCATTCAAATCATAACCTCATGTACACCGAGGCTACAAGATAGCCTTACCTCTAACTGATAAGAGCATATATAAACAAAGAGAAATATCACAAGATGGGCTATATGGACTAGACCTCTATATATGCAGAAAAGTAGAATCGCGTCAAACAATGGAAAACAAACAAGACTTAAAGTGATACTGTTGTTTTCTTACAATTGTCTTGTTGAACGAGTACTAACCTTCATACCCTTCTCTGTCCCACCATACCTTCCTAAGCCTAACCAGGCCTTCATCGCTAACACACACAAACTCGAATGTCTTTCCCCTTTCTCCCCATCTCTGCAAATGAGAACCTGCAAAACCCAACGTATAAAACCTCAACTCTTCAACGCAAACGCATATCTTCCATTAATTTTTTTCACATTACGGAAACGACATCCTACCATTCTACTTATTTACACGCAATCTCATAACCAAAATTAATCAATAGCTACAACTTGTCACATTGCTGTGCAAAGGACAATCTGTTACTCGGTCACAATATTTGAGCTATGCTAAGGGACATTTCATCAAACACCTTTCATGCACAACCTAAATCAACTCACGAATACATAAATACCTAAAACCGAAGATCGTATGAGTTAGATGTACGGATTTGAGAGATCTCCGATTCAATTCGAGCTGAGTCTATCGATTAAAATCACAAAACCAACCCAGGGTAAACATTTAAGCATAAATCGATCAAAAACAACTCAGTAAGTTATATACCTCAAAAGCCGATAAAAAACGAAGGTGCAAAATCGAGACGTTAGGGTTTGTGTTTGCGGAATCGAGACGTTAGGGTTTACGTTTGCATAACATGAAATGAATTGGTGGTTACCGATGGTGATTCGCCATGGATGAAAGAGATGAATGAATTGGTGGTTAGTTGGTTACTAATGAAGTGTGTTAGACGAGGGAGATATGAATGAATGTGAATTGATAAAAAGTTTAATTTACTTCACACTTAAAAGTGTGAGGTTTTGTTATAGTTTTCACAAGGCAGTATAATTATGTTAGCTCACATATATAAGTGTCAATTTTTATTTTCACAATTATAAGTGTGAAGTTTTTTATGATATCAAGCTTATAAGTGCGAATAATGTTTGCGCACTTTTGAGTGTGAATATCTTAGAAATAAAAGATGGTTTATAAAGTGTGAAGAAAAAAGCGTAAACAAGTGTCCAATTTGTTGTAGTGTAAAATCATGTTGTCGCTAAAATAGCAATGATTTTACTAATTGGGCAATTAGCAACGACCGGGAACTTAGATGAAGTTAAATAACGACATTAGTTTCAATGCAAATTAGACACAACGTGATGACATTAGCAACGACATTCCATAATTCAACTGGCTATATTGCATCAACTATTTTGGTTGTGATTATTGTTGCTAACACCATCTAGCAACAAAAAATGGCTGTTGAACAACGAATTTTGCTCATCACCATTTGCAGTCTTTCTAGTAGTGATATGTTTCAAATTGATGCACATCTCTAGATGAAATGCCTTTTATCTTACACCACAGTACAATGTTTACGACATCAACACAACGCCAATAATTTGGTAGTTATCATCTCTTCACTCATATTTCCTAAGTATATTCAAATAAAGGCCGGGGAGTGGAGCCAAGTAAATGACTAGGAATCAGCCATCCTGGCTCCATATGCGACCATTAAATGTTAATAGTGACATTAGTATATCAACCACACTTATATGGAAGTTTATGTTATAAAATTTGAAATCATGCACTACATAAGCCTTTGTTGAAGCCTCGACAAATCACATCTTTAGCAAGTCAACCATCACATTTCTTTTGACTTTTAGTGCTTCTTTCTCTAAGAAAAAATAAGTTCTTAAAAATGGTTAAGTTAGCATTTGGTAGCGTTAGTAACTCTTTCAGTGGTGCTTCAATCAAGTCTTACTTGGCTGAGTTCATTGCCACTCTTCTTTTTGTGTTTGCCGGTGTCGGCTCAGCTATTGCTTATGGTATGTTTGGGTTTCTACTTTTCTTTACCCACATATTGTGTTGAGATTTTATCATTGAGTTTTCGGTTTGGGAAATTACCTAGCTAGCTCTAAAGTTTAGAAGTTACAAAATAGTCTAGTAAACATTAGAACAGAATCGAGAAACCTGTATAATCAAACCAGTTGTAGCAGCATGAGTTTGGCGTATATGTATACCCACTCAGTTCTATACTAGTATAGTCTCTCATTAGTTCTAGAATCATGCCTGACGTATTCTTAATACAAAAATGTTATGGAATAAACTCAGATGTTTTACAAGGTAAAATGACAAAAAGGTACATGTTCCGATTTGATAAACATATTCTAGTAGTTATATATTGAATCCGGGCGGTTTGAACAAATTTAGCTTGGAAACTTGGTTACCTAAAAGTGCCATTTTCTATACCAATATAAAGAACTACATACAAAATAAAAAAGTGTTAATGATTAAGAAAAGTTATGCAACAACTTACTTTGTGAATATAGCATCTAATTTGTAAATATTTGCAGGCAAGCTCACATCCGATGCAGCACTAGACCCTGCTGGGCTTGTCGCCATAGCCATAGCCCATGCACTTGCACTATTTGTTGGCGTGTCAATGGCAGCCAACATCTCTGGTGGACATTTGAACCCCGCTGTCACCTTCGGTTTGGCTGTTGGTGGTAACATCACCATCATTACAGGTCTATTTTACTGGATTGCCCAATCGCTTGGTTCCATTGTTGCATGCTTCCTCCTAAAATTCGTTACCGGTGGCTTGGTAAGTTATTCATAAAAGCATTGTGATAAAGTACCATATGATTGCTGTTGGTATTCGGGTCTTGATAATCATAGATTGCCGGATAAATTCTTGAATCGTGTAAAAGTCCACTTTCCTGATACAATATTTCGACCCTATTCGGTGCCTTGGGTTACACGAAATTCGTATAGGGATAAGACAAGAACACACTCTAATTATAGGCATAAGAAAGAAAGCAAAACATTGAATAATTTGTTGTGTTTGTTGTTGATATGATGATGTTCATATATTAAAAGACCAAATTGTGTTCATATATATATATAAATCTAATGGAGGTTGAAGGGAAAATGTATGACTTTTAATGAAAAGTCACACCACTTCCTTTTAATGTTTCCAGCAACAGTTTCTAACCGTCTCTAAGTGCTGTCATCAAAGACATGTGTATGTCTATCAGTGACAATTTAGTGACTACGTGAATTCTGTCACTATTACGCCATTTGACTTATATTCCTACCTTTTCTATTATCGTATCTGAAATCAAGTAATTAGTTTATACAAGCGTGCACTCCACACCTCCAAACTCGTATTATAACTTAACTTTAAATTCATTTGGTCTTGGGTAAATCATCATTACACAAAAATAATTGATGACACTAAAATCACCAACAATTGCTATAAAGGAGCGTTTGGTTTAAAATCTTGGATGCCTACTTATATATTTGGTATTTAACAGGCCGTCCCAACACATGGAGTTGCAGATGGCATGAGTGGTCTGTTGGAATATGGTAGT
>BQNB010061111.1:0-36632 GCA_026074375.1 Tanacetum coccineum | reverse complement strand
CAAATCGTTTGTTAAATCATTGTGTGTTCTTCTTGATACTGTTAACTAGTTTCCGCATAGTTAATTGTATTACATCAGTGCTTCATTGTTATCGACTTGGATTTATTCAAGGAAGTAACATCCTTTACAGGCTAAAGGTTTATTATACTAAGGTATATCGATCCTACAGCTTAGATTAAGCTCGAAATAAACTAGAAAAATCAAACCACTAACACTAAACAACATTGTGCTCTTGATACCACATGATAGCCTTATCAAAACACATACACATACACACGAATTGGTAGAATTCTAAAGAGAGAGAGATGTTTAGAGAGAGAAAGGACTAGAAAGAATTGGCTACTTTCACATAGAAGAAAAATGAGAGCAACACCCTCTCCACACTTGGAGAGGGATTTATATTGCGTGCATAGCTGGCCATGGGTTTAAGTGGGCTTCCATGGGCCGAGCTTGATATCTAATGGGCTTTAAGCCCGTAACTTAGGCCCAATTAGCTTATAGAATTCCTGAAAACATTAACTAGACTAATACAAGGTTCGGGAATATAAATGACCATCACTTTACTAAAAACTAAGTCTAACACATGTGTTAACATAAATCATTTAATTAGAAAAGGTTTATGCAAATGATAATATTTTTCTTTGATCATTAACTACGTTTAATAATGTCATAATCGTGCCTTAAGTAATTAGTCATCGTCAAGTAAACTTTCGACTAAATAACTTATTTACGTAAACTTTTACGTAGTATGACATTATATTTGTTATTATCAAAACATGAAGATCATTAAATATAAATATCCTTTTTACGCGAATATTTGTATTAACTATCTCTCCCTTTTTGATGATGACAAAATATAAACTCATATGAAATAAAAATTACTTAATAAGTATTTAGTAGATGGGTTTACACGTCTTTTCCCCTTTTTTGTCGAAGCAAAAAGTGTTATGGAGGCGCCATTGCAAATCGATCTTTGACGGATGCTAGTTTGCTTTGTGACGAATGCAAAATAAAAAGAAAGACGTATTTGCAATTGCTCCTCCTCGGTGTATGCTCCCCCTAGCTTGGGGCACCAAGGAATCGAGCTATGGATTTGTGCTACAAAACAAAGTTAGTAGACAAGCAAATATATATATGACAACCACATATGCACACATATACATTTAAGCAACAATCAACCATCATCATCACAACAAATGAAATAATGTTAAAATCCATTATAAGGGATAAAACATAAAATTTGGCTCAAAGGCCACATAAAGATTCCTACTAAAAAAATTACAAATAACCTAGAAATGAAAAACAACTAAAAAGATCCTAAAACTTAGGATATAATTTTATCTCCCATATAATCCGAAGGGTAGAGGTACTACGAAAGTGGATTTAGTGTGGAAAGTATGATGGGATAGGTGAGTATCTAAGGTGGTGTTGTATATAGGAGCAAATGAAATGAACACCTTCTTGTAGAAGTTAGAGTTGGTCAACTTTGTTAGTACAACATCTATACATGAGGAGATGAGGGTTATGATTGGTGTTCGGAATCAAGTGATCGAATTTGTTGTGAATAGAAGGTTTATCATTTTGTGGAGTGTGTTCTTGAATAAATTCGAACATAAGATTCATTTGTCGTGATAGTAACCCAATTTCACATTGAGAGTTATGACAACGTTGGCATGTCAAGAGGTGAATATGGGCTCATCTTTCTTCAAAGACTTTGGGTGGAATGACATGTGGGTCAATTTGACTTGATTTGATTTTTGAGAGGTGTTCTTACTTTCCTTAAGGAGGTGTATATGTATCAAAACTAAAAGGCTTACTTGCCTTTAGTATTTCTACGGGCCGGGCTCGGGTTTACTTGGGCTTTCGCCCGATACATGTGACCGGTTAGCTTACATTTAAGAGCCCGTTTACCCGTCTAGCCTATTACAACGTATATTAATTAATGATCGGGACCTAATATAATTAATGAACGAACTTCCATTGTTCGACTCAATATTTTGAGGCTAACAATCTCCCCCGAATTGAGTTCATTGTGACACTCCTTCGTGAGATCAATGAGATTGTTTTTGTCGTTAAGCTCTTGTCTTTATCTTGGTCTTTATCTTGTTGTAGGCTTGTTCCTTCATGCTTTGTGATCTTTGATCTTGATCCTTTGTCATTGTCTTTTGACTTCGTCATTGCGTCCGAGATCTTTAAATCTTTATCCTTCCGTCATGATCGTCTTTGCCGCCTTGCGATCTTGTGTCTTTACCAACATGCTCATACTTTGCATCATCTTGAAAGCTTGCTAACAATCTCCCTTGATAGACTTGATATCTTTGAAGGAAGATCTTGTATATTAGAGTTTGTGCGGAAGTCTTTGTCTTTAATTCTTGAGCTTTCATGATTCTTAAATCTCGATTCTTATAGTATGTCTTTGTAGTTTGAGCATGAGCATGTGGTAATGAATCCAACTTCAGCTGGAATAAGGCATCACCATCTCCATCTTTATGTGAATCCTGAAATAAAACAGTTAGCAATAAAGCGTGTGGACGAATATGGCTTTGTCATTCGTCTGGATTTGGTTAGATTAACCTTCGGTTCCGTAGGACCGTTTTATAGTATAAATATTGTACCTGTGATTAGGTAGATTCAAAGAATCTCCTTGACAGGGTTTCCAGCTCAAAGCGTATGATCTTCTAACACAGATGTATTAGATTTACCATGCTTGCTAGTTCTCATTACCAGAACGTCTTAAAGCAAACAACACGGTAAGAGTGAATCAGATAGTTACTATCTTTATGATTAAGCCGTCAATTCATTTCCTGGACAAGTTTGATTCACATTGAATCGCACCATCGTTTCTTTCTAGTTGACAAAAGTTCGATTCATATAGAATCTCGCAAGTCACCTACCAAGAGCTTGTTTGATGTTGGCTCAAGCAGGATTTCCATCTTTATTGTGAATACATAAGTATCACTCAGATGTTCTGGCACAATCACAAGGATAATGCGTAGGACTCTTGTTAACAGCTTGTGAACTAATTGGTGTTCAACAAGTGTTAGAAATGGAATGTGTCCTAATAAGATTTATTTATGGATCTCTTGGCTCTAGACTCGATTAGTGCATTTTGGTTTTAGTAATCGGATGGTGGAGCAGACTGCCACCTATTCAATAGCAACTAACTTAGAGTGAGAAAGTCAATAGAAGTCGTGTGTATCTCCGTGACAAATGAGACAAGTTTCTGTTGAGAGAAACCCGAATGGCTGGGAGGGGTTGTGCATTGCATCACTGGGTCCATGATGTCGTCTTTAATGTCAGCAATCAACATTGTGATTCTGACAGCATATGTATTGACCCGGTTTCTGTCTAAGGTGCAGGGAGGGCTACTTTCTTTAGACCTTTTATCCATACATTTCTTTTTAATTCTTCAACCCCTTCAATGCTTACCAAGACGTCATTACTAACACCTTGTTGTGATTGTTCTAGTGTTAGCTCAATCTTAGTCGGCATTCTTCCCTTATACACATTCATCTCCAATCATACCTAAGGACTGCTATTTCTAACTATGGAGTGTCCTTGGGTAGATCCCTCCGGTTCTGGTTGGATCATAGGACAAATACCTAACCTTCACCACTTAATGGCTGTCAGAATCGTCTGTGAAATAAGATGTTTTAGGGTATGATATTCGTAACCATAAAACCTTTTAAGAAGAGTATCAAGCCTTTGAGTTGATAAGAAATCACTTATTATTTTCAAGATCACATTTTAAATACATTTCTCCCCTTATTTTAAATACTAATTCACTTAGTTTTTGAAATACTTTGTGATTAAAATTTGTCTTGAAATACCATAGGGAAAACTTTTATTTAGCATGAATTACATGGAACATAAACTTGCTCCCCCTCAATTTTACATATGTTTGACACCAAAAAAATGATACCAAGTTGTAAAAAGAATATAAAATTAAGGGTTAGCATTGTTGAGCACACAATTTTAAAAGATTATGAATTGTAATTGAAGAATTCTTAAAAAATTATGCTCAACCACTAAATCATCTTATAACGAACATTCTATTTAATTGTCATCATTATTATGAAGTTGTTATTAAGACTTTTTATAATGTGTTGAATACATAAGAATTGTCATGTGATGATGTATCCAACAACATTAAAACATTGTTTTTTGAAAAACATCCCCCTCAAACATTGACTCATTTTGAAAATGACACCATATGTAGAAGAACTGTCTTGTAAAACTTGATGAGGGATGGAGTGTTGAACACACAATTTTGAAAGATTTTGAATTGTCATTGAGAAATTCTTGAAAAATTATGTTCAACATTTTGAAAATCATCATGTTAGAAGACTTCTCTTCTAATCGCTAAGGATAAGTGCACTGAAACGTACACTCTCCTTTGTCGTTCGGGTCCGAGTTGCAATCTGAGAGCAATAACAAGTCATGAAGAAAATTAGAAATGACATGTTTTGAAAGCATTTGAAACTCCTGTTCGAACTTCATTTACACGCCCGTGTCGATGTTAATCAACATTTCTAGGTACGTAAATGTTATCGATTCCAAGAGACACGTCGAGAAGATTCTTTTTGTGAAATATTTTATGATTTTTTTGATTTTGTATTTTCTTTTTGATGATTATTTGGATTACTGACATTTTTATATGTTTTATATTTTTGTATTTTGCTTTTCTAAAAAATATCTACAAGTCGATGTTTGAAGAATATATCAAGCAGATTCATTTGCCAGAACCTCCAGTTCTGTTGGAGTCAAACATCTCATACCAATTCGTCTGACAAGATATCGAAACCTATCTTCGGATAAGGCTTTAGTAAACATATCAGCTAATTGGTATTCAGTTCTGACAAAGTACAATTCAATTATACCGTTTTCAACATGTTCCTTGATAAAGTGATATCAAGTATGGATGTGCTTGGTACTGCACGGGGTTGCATGAGATTGTTATGGCTGACTGAGAGTCGCAATACAATGGTATTTTGCTATAGTTGAAGCCATAATCCTTAAGTTGTGTCCTCATCCACATTACTTGAGCACAACTTGCAAATAACGCCACGTACTCGGCCTCTGCTGATGACATTGCAGTACATTCCTGCTTCTTTGACATCCAGATGACTAACTTATCACCTAGGAATTATATTCCTCCAGAAGTGCTTTTGCGAGTATCAATGCATCCGACATGGTCGTCATCTGAAAAAGCTGTTAGTTCAAAGCCAGAATCCTTCAGATACTAGAGTACCATGTTAATGGTACCCCTTAAGTATCGAAAGATCCTTTTAACCTCTTTTAGGTGTTTTTCAGTCGGCCTTGCTTGATACCTTACACAATAACATACTGCTTGCACTATATCTGGTCTACTAGATGTCAGATACATGAGTGACCCGATTTTACTACGGTAGTCAGTTTGGTCTACGAGTTTTCCATTCAAGTCTGCATCTAATTTAGATTTGGTAGCCATTGGTGTACCAACGGTATCACATTTTTCCATACCATGTTTTTTAAGTATTTCTAAAGCGTACTTGGCCTGATTGATAAAGATACCTCTTGGGGATTGGTAGATCTGAAGTCCTATAAAGAATTTCATTTCCCCTATTAGGGACATCTTAAATCTACTGTGCATTAATTTTTCAAATCGTTTAGAAAATTTAGGGTTTGTAGACCTAAAAATAATGTCATCGATGTAAATTTGCACAAGTAGAATGCCCTCGTATCTTATCGTGAATAGAGTTGGGTTAATGGTACCTTTAGTAAAGCCTTTGGACATTAGGAAATTTGAGAGTTCATCATACCATACTCTTGGAGCTTGTTTCAATCCATATAGAGCTTTCCTTAAATGGTAAACTTTCTCTGGATGATCAGGATCAACGAACCCATCTGGTTGTGCAACATAAACCTCCTCCTTTAATGGACCATTAAGAAATGTCATTTTTACATCCATCTAATAAATTAGAAAATACTTGTGTGTAACATATGCGACGAAAATCCGAATAGCTTCCAAACGAGAAACTAGAGCGAATGATTCCTCGAAATCAATACCCTCTTCCTGAGCATAACCCTTAGCTACAAGTCGTGCCTTGTTCGGAATTACAGTTTGATATTTATCCTTTTTGTTCTTCCATAACCACTTTAGCTTGATTACGTTCTTGCCAAAGGGTTTGTCAACGAGTTCCCAGACTTGTAGTCTGTCAAACTGATGAAGCTCTTCCTGCATTGCCTCTATCTATGCAGAATCAGCCATTGGTTCCTTAATGGTTTTTGTTTTAGCAGTAATCACGGTGAGTGCGAACACACACATTTCAGGATTTATTGCAAGTTATCATATTGTTGTAAAGCAGTTCAAGAGAAATCAAGTGTTTTTCTAATTTAGCAAAACTTTGTAAAAGCTCAGTATAAACTTCTTTACTAACAGATTCAGTTTGTTTCGAAAGCTTTTGTGCAAGACATTCACATTCTTTCACTTTATGAAGATATAAGCATTGCAATTTAGAGTGAGCATCTAAATCAGATAACGAATGCAAATAAGAACACATAACATCATTAGACACACATTCTTGCAAAAGTATATCATACATGTTTGAAATTCTGCTTTATCAGATTCAAGTTCGTCAATTTTATTTTCAAGGGATTCAACGTACTTTAAATCAGCATGCATTTCTTGCTTAAGTTCATGAACAAATGTGAAACTATTATTCTATGTCTTTATGGTAAGAGGCGTCAAACATGTCTTAATTAGGATTTCCATATCATGAGCAGTTGGTGCACGAAAATAATCATGAGAATGCTTTTCCCAAGCTTAATCAACAAGTTCTCTAAAGTGATTTATGTTATTTGTCATTACATTGTACGCTTGTCTACTTTTACTTATTGATTTTGAAACAGGTAAGAAACCGATGTTTTTGAAAATATTTGGTTTAAATTTCACAAAAGATTTTCTCCACATTTTCTTCCTTACTTCGTTTGCATGTGCTAACTGTTCATGATATTCCTGTGTCGCTGGTTTAAAATTTTCATAAAGACTATTTAGCTTTGTGTAGTCATAAGGTCTCACTAAGTCTTTATTTAATTTTGATCGACTCTTTTTTTCAAGAGTCAAAGTCTCTTCCCTATCGGGGACGAGTCTTGTTTGAGGATCAGATTGGTCATATGGGATCTCATACAAACATGGTTTCTCATATTGAGCCTTTTTGAGGTACATTGGATTTGCAAAGGTTGGTCTACCATTAAATGTTAGGCCTTTGGGAGCTAACATATGAATGGTTTGAATTGATTGATTCCTTTTGTAAACAATTTCATTCAAAAACTTTAATTGCTTTTCCATTGAAATCATTTTGTCAATGTATTTTTCTTCCTTAAGTTTCAAATTCGTTATTACCTTTTCTTTCTCTTTGACAAGACCTTCAAAATGTGACTTTGTTAATCTGTTTGACTAACTCATCATGTTTCTCTTTGACAACTGAAATTTCATAGGCTTTAACTTTTAAACCTTCTTTTATGTTAAACTCTTTTTGAGCTAATAGTCCTAGAGTTTCATTTAACTTACATTTAAGTTTGTCATAGTCAACTGTACGGTCATTTAAGGCCTTGTATCTCTCAAACTCAGTCTGTTTATTTTGAAATGCAACTAAATAACTATCCTGAATACTATTAGACTCCCCCAGAGTTTTACTAGTTTCCGTAAGAATAGATTTGCACTCTTTTAATACATAAGCAAGTGATGCGTTTGCTTTCTTTAATTGCCTTTGAATCCTTTTATTTTCATCAACATCAAGTTTTAAATTTGAAATTAAATTAGCTAGCGCAACACGCTCATCTTCAGCATTTTGGCCAGTCTGAATATCATTATCACACATATCCGGTGAATCAGGAGTGACATTACTATTATCCTTTTCCATTAAACATGTGTTACTAGTGGATTCAGATTGCTCAGAATGCTGTCTCACATTGGCAAACACATTATATTCAACATTGTTTTGTACCTGTTCCAATGGCTCAGTATCAGTTCCTGAGTCTGTGGTAGGAACCTCCTGGATCTTTGCCATAAAACTGTAATGTGCTTCCAATTCTTGTTCATCAATCTCCTCATCCGTGTCCTCTAGCCAATCAGCTTGCTCTGCTTGTAATGGAACACCTTTCTCAGCTTGTTTACACAGCAACATCTTTTCCTTGTGATACGTGGTCTTTTACCCTTTTTGGTTGTTTGCATTCCTTAGCGAAGTGACCAAATTCCTTGAAATTGAAACACTATATCCCAGTCTGCTGCATTGCCTGACTGCCTACAGTCTCCCTAGCCCCAACAACTGTCACTGTCCTCTGATTCCTAAACTGTCTAGTCTGATTATCATTCTTGTACCTTGGAGTAGTATCCACATTCTTGTTTCTGGAGTTTGAAGAAGTTCTGAGGTTGTTGTTGGTAGGTTTGTAGATCTATTTGAAGTACTTTGCAATGAGTGCCAAATTTTTCTGCATATCCTTATCTCTTTGAGCTTGTTCAGGATCACTGTCTTCTTCAGAAGCTAACTTAGATGGAGGTGTGATTGGTTTGGTTATCTCTTTGTCTTTGAATTTGGTAGATGCATTAGATCTGGTGGAAGATGCTTGTTTTGATGGTGGTGCAAATGATTTGTAAGATTTTGGTGCTTGATAATAAGGATCTGGATATTGTTGAGCAACAGCAACAAGTGCTAATGGGTTAGCATTCTTGGCTATCCTCTATGCACGGATTTTATTAACTTCCTTTTGATACTGTTCCAGAACGTCAAAAAGCTTGTGATATGAGACTGTATCCAAGTCGTGTTGTTGCTTGACAATTGTCACAAACCTTGACCATTCTGGTTGAAGTTGTTGAAGAAACTAAACATTGACTTTCATCGTAGAAACTGTCAAGTTGTTTCTTATCATTTCATTCATCATCTTGTAAAATCTGGAGTAGTATGACTCCATGGACTCTCCATCATGAGAAGTGAATTTTCCAAATTCCCAAAATAAATTAGTCTTGACATCTGGAATGTTTAGAGATTCACCTTGTTGTAGCCTTTCAATAGCTATCCACATTTCATGAGCTATTTTGCAAGCATTAACAGTTGAGTAGATTTCATCCCTAATTCCAGTCAATAGCAAATGGATTTCTTCCTTTTCTAATTCATAATGAGCTTTGTTTTCAGGAGACATAGTCAAGATTGTCTCAACTGCTGTTTGTTCTGGAACTGCTAGAAAATTCTCTGTTGCAGGTATAGCTGGGATTGTGATAGTAGTTGATTGGTATGGACCTTCCAAAATGCATTTCTTCAAGGCATCACCATTTGGTCTTGTATCAATGTATCTTAAGAAACGTGATTGCCATTGAGCATATCTTCTCGTTGCAAGCATTGGTGGACGATCTCTTGATCCAGCTGCCATGATGTTGTTATGCATTTAACTGTCGGTTGTGGAAGTTGTGATTGGAGTTGTCATGATGAATGATTTGTTAAATTATGAAGTGAAAATGATTTGTAGGATCTTAAGTAGGTAAAGTGATTGTTGTTGTGGATTGAAATCAATTAACGTTCACGGGATTTTACAAATCTATGATTTAAACCGAGAAAAGAAATGGAATCTTTTACGGGATTCTACAAAATCAAGAAAAAACCGTGAAACAGTGATGAATTGTTTTTGAAATCGTTGTTGTAATTGAAGAACTTGAAATTTTGTTAACGATTGATGAGCTTAAAACGACGAACGGTGCACAAACTTTCAACTTAAAATGAGTAACGGTTGATTAAAACTCAAATAAGGACTAACGGTGTGATGTGTCATTGTGTGGTGTATATTTTATTGATTCAAGTTTTAAATTTATATTTTGCCGACTAAACCAAAAACAACACTTTAACGGGCAGTGTACCCGATCGGTAGTAGTTTCGTGGTAAGTAGGGTGTCAAACACTTGAAGCGAGGTTAAATCTATCAATTTAATTAATATCTTGGTTATCTAATCTATGTTAATTCTATCCTATTCTAAACCTATGTCAGTCTTAATCCTATTTCTAACAGGAAAATGGGGGGGTTTTTAGCCTCAGAGACTGGCATGGTTTGGTTGGCGACTTCAATCAATTCAAGGCACTTTAATCCACGCAAGCAAAAAAAACAAAAGATAAAAGAGCGCTTGAGCCAAATATAAGAAAACTGTATTAACCATTATTAATCCAATTAGAAAGTTGGTTTTTTTTATTTAGTGCAATGATTTCTTCTCTCAAAGCGGTATATCATTCTTAGACATAGGCGTTTACATCATCCTAAGATACCTAGAAATCACTAAATTCTGTACATTATTTATTGCTTCCGCATTAATGCATCCTATTTGTTGATTATAATTCTTTCTTAGGGATTGGTAGTGTGGTATTGCTTGGAGGAAGTAGCGTGGGTTCATTTCTCATGGTGATGATGTGTGGTCGCTTAACATCTCGTACAGACGGACGGAAGCTTTGGCATGTGGATTATCGTTGTAGAGCATAAGTTTGTCATATACCTATTCGTGCCTTTGGATTGCTTGGTGTAAACGTTAATTGTTTGAATTATTCGGTCATCCTCGTCCTGTCATATCCTGACAAAAATAAACCATTCATATATGCAATATCTATTTTAACTAGTTAAGCCCGAAGCGTATCCTAGACACAGAATTTAGAAGGACAATATTTGTGATCCTATGGTTCTAGATGTATAAATTACTATATGGAGAGCTATCCCAGACTCTAGATCTACTTGGTCCCGTTATCACTAGATCCAGTTGAATGATAGGTAGATACAAAAGCGCCGGTAAAACAAGTATAAAATGATACAATAAAAAGTATCAACGATTAAATCACAAATTGAGATAAACAAATAAAACATTAGTTATCTTCATAATAATGGCTAATACGAAGGTATTAGCCTTCAAAATCATAATAAATACAAAAGCAAATTATTTAGCCAAGTAAACTAACCGAGTTAACGAATGATACCAAAAACTGAACGATTACTAAAGTATATGGAATTACACATTGTCTTCTATGGAATTGATAACGTTGCTCGGCCTCTTCTACTCTTTTTCTCCTCTGAAAATCAACTTTTATGGTTTAGGTATCGAGAATATGATTTAGCACACTTAAAACTCGATTTTGAGTTTTCTATTTATAGGGTCTGAAGTCGGTTAGGTTTCGATTATGATAGTGGCGTGTATCCAAGTATTAGATATGGGCGTATTGGGATTTCTTAGAGTAGCGGAGGACCCGTTCTTGGCATCTCCTCTCTTTCTTGTCTTGATCCTCCTTCTTGCTTACCTCTTGGATATCTTCCTGATATATTCACATTAATATATCTTGAATACGGGTATTGAGTCCTTAGATTAGCGTATTGAGCTTTATTCCTGTGTGTGGTCTTTGGTGAGTGCAGGCACAGATACGCCGTATCTTCTTTGATGGATACGGCGTATTGGTCTTCAGAATAGTAATCTTCAAAATATCTTCATTTAAGCTCCAGAATGCGCGCCTTTTGCTAACTTTCACCAATTACTCCATACATTACTGTAATCTCAATATAAATGATTAAGTTATAATTCTTTGCGATAACTATACAGAAATGGGTTAATATCTATGGATAAATGATGATATAAAATAGACGTTATTTGATGTCATCAAATATCCCCCCTTGGATCTTCTTGTACTCAAGTGCCTTTAGAAGTGTTATAAAAATGTATCCCTAATGATATTTTCGTTTTAAAGCAATTATTTTGATCTATTACAAGTAACAACACAAAAACATTACGAAAATAGGGAGATGATGAAAACACTCCAAATCACTCAACAATCTTGTGGTAACATTTGTAACTAATGAGATCATTTGCATCGGTCGTGACGAGTGTTTTATTCATAAGCTTGACAAGGATTATACATCTCACCATAAAGCAAGGAACTTGTCACAAGTTTATTAAAGGTAAATATGGGTTTTTGTAGGGAAAGTCGTACGGTTGGATCATTCTACCAAATCTTTCATCAGAGAGACCACTCAACATAGGCAGCTGTAAGCACACATACATGGCCGTAACGACAGAAATAGACATTGTTGTGGTTCGATCACATTCCCATTTCAAATTTAACCAAGGTTTGGATTGAAGGAATGATTATAGGGTTGAGGAACCCTTTAACTTTCACAAAAGTCGTAAACTAACGAGGCATCTAAGACATGCATACATGGCTGTAACGACGAAATAGACATGCACGCTCGAACAAGTCCTCATTCGCGTAAAACCAACGGATAATCATTAGGTGAGAGGGAAGTAAGTTGTTGTAATAAAAATTCATGAAAAACAATTAGATTAAGACTTAAGATAGAAAGTTTCTAGGACACTTATCATCGGGATTGTTAACATGATAAAGACACAAAACTTTTTACAACGTCTATGATCATCGGTAAAAAATTAACAACCCTTAAGTTGGCGTTCCCGTTTTATTTTTATATTTAGAGTTTTAACCCCCACCACCGGTCAACTTCCCAATCATCCCAAAACTTTACATACTCTACAATGTAAGTGGCGATATCTACCACTTTGTACAATACTCTACATCGTTGATTTTTTAGACGTATCAACGAATAATTGATCCTTTGTGTAATTTCTTCAGTAATGCTCTTTACGAAACGATTATTTTCAAACTTTCCTTCTCTCTTTTTGTATACTTTTCATTTTTTTGATTTTTTTTGCTAACTATTCTTCAAATCTCGGTGTAGTTTCACCATCTTCACGATCATAATAATTCTAGATAATTTCTTCGATAGTTCCTTCGTTCTTCGTGGATTTTATGTATAATAGATGAAAATGAAATATTAGGCTTAATCTCACCAAATTAATTACAGGATAATAATGTGCTCGACAAAGATTTATACTAGTTTAGTAAGAAAAACATGTCAAATTTTTTAAAACTGGCACTATTTTTCGTAAGAATCACGGTTGCATTTAGCATATGCAACAAGCCTTTTAAACCACTTGGTGCCCCAAGTGGACGAGTGAAGTCTCATGAGGGTTTCCAGGGAACACACCCACAAATTTCATTTACTTGTACACAGTTTTTGAAAAGGTTTCAAACTTATTTCAGTTTTTTAGAAAGGTCTTTACGGCGTAACCATGGGTTTGGTTACAGCGTAAACATGTGGTTGTTTTTAAATTTGAAATTTTGAACAAAAAGGTTACGGCATAACTAATGCATGACATTACGCCGTAATGATATATGTTACGGCGTAACCTTTGTGGTTACGCCTATACAGAACCTTTATACCACATGAAAACAAGTCGAGTAGACCTCGAATTCCATTTCTTCGTAGAGAGAAACCGCAAAACGAAGTGAGAAACCAACAAAAACCAACTAATATGCAGAAAATGAAAGATGGGTTATTTACCGAGTCTTTAAGTTAGACTCAAGATGCTTTACATTTTAGCAAAGTAGAGAGTTTCCGGTGTGGTATTTATATCTCCCTCTTAATATTTTTTAATCTATGCCCATTGACTTTAAAATAGACTCCGTTCTTTCCACATACTTCCACCGTTCCATAAGGAAACACCTTGCTAATGGTGTAAGGACCATACCATCTTGATTTTAATTTTCCCGGGAAGAGTTTTAACCTTGAATTAAAAACTAGAACCTCGTCCCCTTCATGGAACTCCTTATACATAATCTTTGCATCATCCCATCGCTTTGTTCTTTCTTTGTATGCTCGAGAATGTTCATAAGCCTCATTTCATAATTCTGCTAATTTGCTTAATTGTAGGCACCTATGTTTCTTGGCGGTATCTAAATCTAGATTTACACTTTTTTAAAGCCCAATATGCCTTATGTTCTATCTCCATCGGAAGATGACATGCTTTTCCATATACAATTTTGAATGGAGTACTTCCGATAGGTGATTTATAAGCAGTCCTAAATGCCTAAAGTGCGTCATCGAGTTTATCATCCCACTCCTTTTTATTTCCGTCCACAGTCTTCTCTAAAATGCGTTTAATAGCACGGTTAGTGTTTTTAGTTTGACCACTTGTTTGCAGATGATAAGGGGTAGCAAGTGTCACACCCCGCCAAGGCGGAAACGCGAGGCGTAAACAATAATGGATATCATCACAACACATGGTATCTATATAGAGATTACTAAAATGAAAACTAAAGTAAAGCAAAGACACAAAGTGTCATAACAATATCCAAAACCTAATGGTGTCTTTATTAATGAGAAAGAGGCCTCGTCAATAAATGATATGCAAAACATAATCCAAACAATTCATGCTAACTCATTTATTCAAATAGAAAACATAAATAAACTCCAAGCATCCTACGGTCTCTTCTAGCCACTTCGCTCTATCTTAACACCATTAAGCTCACCTAAAAATGATGCTTAAAACGTCAACATAAAGTTGAGCGAGAATCATAGGTTTACGACATACAACAATATCCCAAAATAAACTTTTAATTAGCTGTTGTAATTACCAAAACAATTCATGACACCAATTAACCACAACGGGACGGAACGTGCCTACGATCCATAATAATATCAACTACATATGTGCGCTACATGGCCTCATATTAGCTCACGCAGTCTTACCACCGCCACACCTCGTTTTTCATATTGGGATCCACAATACCAAATATATCATATCGCAACACAACGAGACGGAACGTGCCCACGATCCAATATACATAACTACAACAAGCTTAAAAACATTTTAACATGACAACAAGCATCATTCTCACCCCAAAATAACATGAGAAAAAGGGGCTATGAAACTCACATTTGCTTAGCTTTCCAAAAGATTCCAACAAAAAGCTTCACAAACAACTAGCACAAATCTAAACAACAAAATAACTCGTGTTACACGCTACTAAGACAAAAGCTTAATGCACATGTAACAATCATATGATGGATGTATAAGGTGTTCTATTAACCTCATGGGTCACCCCGACACCATACCCAACTTTAACCACTTCATTAACAAGTTTCACTAGTTAGTCACAATTTGTTCAAAACTGCAAAATTTTAACGTGACTTAACGTACTCAAAACCTCTACTTACTGACCTCCATAATTCATACCAAAAATCACCTATGTTCATTTATGAGTATATTAACTACCTCATGATTCCCAAGAGCCATTTACATGCACAAGTACTCCTAAGAAAATCAAACTTCAAAACAGTCCCAATTCGGATCTGTTTGCACACTAAAACGTTTGGACCTAAAAACCATACTTAGACTCCAAATCAGAAGCTCTCCTTTGGGGGATTTCTAATAGACACATAGAAATAAACTCCTGTAGAAGGGCTAAGCTAAATTCGAATTTTAAGTGGGGGTTTTATACCTCGTAATCTGACCTAAATCTGACCCGAATTTACTGCTTTGACAACTTTTCCCGTAACCAACAATTGAATGACTTCCCGACCTTAAAAACTTTCGAGGCTGGATGTTCTGGAAACTAGACTCTCTGAGCTACATCATAGGCACCGGAAACTTGACAAAAGCTATTACCATCATTGAGATAACAGCCGAACAACACAGCCCTAAATTCTGCCCTAATCTAAATCATGTTTTAACGCGATCTAAACCCTAACGAATACACCCATATGATCTTAATTAAACCCTAATCATTACTATATGATTAAACATCATTAATTTACAGATTTTATAAAACCCTAATTCCATCATAATAATTATTACATGTTTTTAATGATAATTAACTCAAAGGATTATAATTTATACCTTAAATCTTCGAATCTTGAACACAAAAATCACCAAACTTGAAAAAAAATATTTTTCTTCTTCCTCCTTTGATAAAATTCGGCTGGGACAATTAAAAACAAGGGGGAGAAGGGTTTTTGGTATTTATAAGGTTTACAAAAAGGTTTAGGATAGATATCTTTTACCAATTTTAATTAGAGTAAGATTTGTTTTCCTTTTTTTTCTTTTTCCTTAAAACCGGCCGATTGGCCTTATTTATATTATTTTATTTATTTATTAATTACTTAATTATTTGCATTACCTTAAGTTTTTATAAAAACCTAAGCTTATTTGAGTATACCTTTTTGCGTAAACGCAATTTACTAGACTTTTAAAATAAATAACTTTTCATTTTTATTTTAACCTAACTTTCCAAAAATAGAAATTCACATTTCATTCTTATTCTAACTACTAACACCTATTCATACCTAACATTACTAACACATAAATACGTATACGTAATAATACTTACACGATAAATCACTAAAACGCTTAAATCACAAAATCATTTCCTTGTCACCAAAAGTGAACGAAATGAATTCAACCAATCTCACCACCATTCCAATCTCATTGAGATGATCACACTCAATAGATTGACTACCAATTTCTCACATAATCCACATAAACGCATATAAACACATATAATCACATAACCCATTCATTGCAACAGATACATAAGTCAACACTAATAGTTTGACTAACCTGCTCAAGTCATGGTTGTCACAGTATCCCCTCCTTTAGGAAATCTCGTCCCGAGATTTAACCAAAAGGTTCAACTCTATCATTACCAAACAATAAATCGAGGATACTTATCTTTCAAGTAGTCCTCCCATACCCATGTTAACTCAAAGTTACACTTTGAATTCCAACTAACTTTCACAAGATATCTTACTGCTAACCACTTTGCCTGCCCACAAAAGGGTACGCATAGCAGCATAACCGCTCCAAACGAAAAGAAACATCCAACTACCTGAACCTCGCCCGTCATCGAGGAGACTCGTCAAAAACCTTAAGTTGCGTAACAACGTCATTTACAACCCGGTCTCGCAACTCATCAAACAAGAACTGTCTTGAACCCAAGTTATAAGTTGTTACAAAGCCCAACGTTTTTGAAAAATCGGCTCGACTTCGAGTTTATTCATAAAATAACTTTAACCAAAATCACACAAACACATCTAAGGGCATACTAAGGTCTATAAGAAACCTTACGTACCCAACTTCAACTACAACTCCCAATGACCCCTTGCTCAACGAAAAAGTGTGGATACTCAGTTTACCTAAAGTCTTAAAGACCTCGCTTCTAGCCAAAACCGGACCTTAACTATCACCATCCTGCTACATTTTAACCTCATAACTTCACAGTCACTATTCTCAACAGGTTCCTCAACAAAACGAAGAGTTTTGTCAACCTTGATCTCATCCAATGGCACATGCAGACTAGCATCCGCCAGACATTGTTTTTAGGTTTGACACATGAAACGTGTCATGTACTCCACTCAATTCCTCAGGCAATCTCAACCGATAAGCTACAGGACCGACTCTTTCAAGAATCTCAAATGGCCCTACATACCTCGGTGCTAACTTACCCTTTTTCCCAAAGCGAATTACACCTTTCCAAGGCGACACTTTTAGCATAACCCGATCTCCTACCTCAAACTCTAACGGTTTGCGTCTATTATCAGCATAGCTCTTTTGACGGTCTCTTGCCGCTTTGAGCTTTTCTTTTATCAATACTACCTTATCTGTCATATCTAGTACTAACTCAGGCCCAGTCAAACTACTCTCTCCAATCTCTGCCCATAGAACAGGCGACCTACATTTCATTCCATACAAAGCTTCAAACGGAGCACACCAAATGCTCGAATGATAACTACAACCAAAATCAATAACACATGCCCTCATTATATCTTCCCAAAGTCTGAATCATACGTTCACTTTGTCCATCCGCTTGAGGATGCTAAGCAGTACTCAAATCCAATCGTGTCTCTAACACTTTCTGCAGCGTCTGCCAAAACCACGAGGTAAATCATCCATCTCAATCTGAGTTGATCGTCACCAGAATTCCATTCCTTGCTATTATCTCATCAATATAAATCCTTGCTAACTTCACATCTTGAAATTTTCTTGCATAGCTAGAAATGAGCTAACTTGGTCAGTCTATCGACCATTACCCAAATCACATCATACTCACTACTTTGACCTTGGAATATTAGTCATAAATTCCATGGTGATTTTATCTCATTTTCACTCAAGTATCTCAGGTTGGTGCATCAAGCCAAAAGTCTTTGACATTGCAGCCTACACCTCTTAAACAAATTCGACAATTGCTACTGATAGCTAATCCTTTTCTCATTTTTTGGGGTCTACCATTACATGTCTCCAAGGTGATTACGTCTTATCCGCTCCCGGATGTATCAAGTATCTTGATGTATGGGCCTCATCCATTACACTTACTACATAGAACCCAAATTCAATCCATAAAGTACAAACTCTCGTCTCCTTTTCTTTCCATATGTTGATCTAAACCATGTAGCCTTTCTGCGAATACGTTCTCCTTCTTGAACGCCTCACTTTGGGCTGCCAGTATCATTCCTCTTACTACTCTTGATTTCACTCTCTCCTTTCTACTTAACGCATCAACCACTACATTCGCTTTATCGGAATATCACAAAAATCATTCTTCAAAGTCTGAAAACCCTCTTCTTGTTCTACGCTCCACTCATACTTCTGATTCCTCTCAGTTACAGAAGTAAGGGGGTTTAACAATCTAAAAAAATTGCGTTGTCGACGTAGTAAACTGCTAATCCTAAGAAAATATCCAATTCCTCATTGCCTCACTTATCGGGGTCCCCGTGAATACGTTTTGGGTCGGATCCCGTGCCAGAAATGTTACATTCCTTCAACCAAAACTCACACTTAGAAAACTTAGCATACAACTTCTCCTTCCTCAGTGACTCCAATACTTTCTTCAAATGAACTTCATGTTCCTCCTTCGACTTTGAGTAGGCCAGAATGTCATCATTGAATACAATGACAAAACTACTAGTACGATTTGCAACCCTGTTCATTAAGTCCATAAAAAAACGATGGGTGATTGGTTAACTCAAAAGGCATAATGTAGACTCAAAATGTCCATATCTCGTTCGAAATGCGGTCTTTGGAATGTCATCCTCATGCACACGTAGCTGATGATACGTGACGAACATCTATCTTTTAAGGAAATGGACAAGATCTCTAACTAATCAAACAAGTCATCAATCTAGGGAGTGGAAAACGGTTTTTAAAACAGTTTAACTTTTTTTGCGTTTAACTCCCTTGATCAATACAATGCGAAAAGAACCATCCTTCTTATTCTATGAATAAAATGTGCTCTATGGAAAATGACGAGGTCGTATGAAACCCTTGTCTTGTAACTCTTGAAGTTGTTCAGACAATTCTTGCATTTATGATGGTGCTAGACGATATAGAGACTTCGCGACTAGTGTCGCTCCATGAACTAAATCTATGCAGAACTCAACTTGTCGTCGTGGTAGTCATCGACACATCTTCCGGAAACACGTCAATAAAATCTCGTACGACGAAAATATCACTCAATTTTGGTTCATCTACGTTTGTGTTCATTAAGGTTTTCACGACTCCTTGAGTACATTCACCATGAACCCGAAGTATCTCATCACCTTCCAACGGTATCCAACCACCTTCTCATGACATACTATCACAAACTTCCTCTTGGACAACCAGTCTATTCCTACAATCACATCAAAGCTTCCACGACTCAACGGTATTAACGAACTCCAAGGGTTACGAACAATCTAATAGGATAAACAAAACGAAAATATTGAGCAATGGCTAAAATACATTATAGGGATTCCATTATGCACATATAGCCCCCCACATTGGATCAAATGACATAAGAATCTTTGGAAGAAAGGATTACGTATATGTATGAGTGAAACACGGAGACGAAAAAAATCAACAGGCGTACCACGACAAATGAACACATAAAAAAAATATCAATATGAAAGACATAAATTCTTATACCAATTATCGACGTTACTCGAAAGACCAAATTAAATGATGTTTTTATCAAAATCAATTTAAAATAAAGAAATCTACTTTAAGTATAAACATCATTTTAAATAATAAATAAAGTTGTCTTAAAAGTTAATCTTTATTAAAAATTCATTTCTGGTTGTCTAAAATATCTGGCGAAGGTTATTAAGTGGTGTATCGTACCTTACCACTATGAATCACTTTAAACCTGCTTTTTATAATAAAACAAAATTTATTTAACCACTGAAAAAAAATTATATCCTATTTGCATAGGCCATTTAAACATATTCTCTTTACAAAGATCATTTTAAACATAGTTTTTCCCAAACACTAACACAATACTTCAAAAGGGCTTTTATTAGGACATCATTATAAATTTGTTACTCAATCAAAGGACTCCATAATACCAAAGGGATCGTTAAAACACCATACGACTATACCAATTCTATTGTTTGAAACCGAAATAAAATACCAGGAACCATATACTCAAAATAAAATCAAACGGACTCGTACAAGAAAACTCATGCAAAACGTTACGTACCCAAAAGAAAACGTAAGGTCTTATCCAAAAATAAGATCAACAGAGCAAACTAAAGCTAAATATAACCACTAGACAACGGGTTACGAAAACTAAGGGATATACAACTAAGGGAGTAATGATCCACACTAATATGTTAGGAACAATTAGTGCTTAAAAGAAACGTTTGATACTCATACGAGTAATCAATGCAACGAAAGAACTAACAGAAAGCCCTATACCAAAAGAGAGATCCGAACAACCAATATACATTAAGACGTCGAATAGGAAAAGTCGGGTATCCTTACTAACAAAGTAAGATGAAGGGATGCTAAGCTTAGACAGAGGAAATCAGAACAAACAACCGAGAAAATGAGCAACCACAATAATAATAATAATACTAGGTATCCGCAAATACTAGATAGAAGAGAAACTTACTATCTATACAATCAATTCTAACACTATCCTCTATTAGGGATTTAATTTAAAGATAATTATACTACTAATACCATATCCTTATCAGATTTCACATATCAAAAAAAATATTTAACTACCACTTACAACCAAAATCATAAATGCAATCTTGTCTCAAAGTCTTGTGTGTGATGCCTTTATAATTATGTTGGCCACCATAATTTATGTGCCTCACTTTCACACGTTGGTACTTACTTTCTAAGATTACCCATTTTCAATCTCATTATTCTCATATAAGAAATATTTCACCAGTGCTACTCTTTACCAATTAACTCATTAAAGGTTTGATCCATCACATAACTACTATTGTTATATCAAATTAAAATCAAATGACATAAAGGAACAAAAGTCTCAAACAATTCCAAAATACAAAATTTCAAAGAAATAATCAATACAAACATGACAAGGTAAAGGATGTGATAATTTATGCATGGGTATCACTTAGGTTTGACTTTGCCTCACAAGAATCACCGACTTCGGGTCTAGCCATACTATGCGCATAGTCAAACGACTCAATATCTATCTCTTCGGTTTATAAGGGCTCACTCTTATGTAATCCTTATAACGCTTAAGTCCAATAAGGAAAACGGTTTCTAACAGACTTTTTCGGGTAGGGGAAAACATCGCTAAATATAGAAAGTAATACATTTCTTATCAGTAATGGTAGGCAAATAACTAACATGACAATTAGCAAAATTACGAGATATATAAGTTATGCAAAAAATAGAGGAGAGCATAGAATTATAGCATTAAACACTTCAAGCTCTAAAAGCATATATGATGGACCTAGGTTATAGTCTAGGTCAACCAGAATTCTTTTAAATTGGTTGATACCAACTGTCACACCGTAAGCTGAAACGCGAGCGCGATGAGAAAAGGATCATCAAACACATTAGCGTTATATAGAGAAACTAAAACATGCATAAATACAGATATTGACACATGTGTTACCGAAAATACCCATACCATCATCAAAATATAAAAGGCGTTTGACTTGAAATGAAGGCAGTTCATGCCAACGTCATGACATGCAAACATTCATTACATCCAAAACAATATCGAAATCAGATTACTAACTATCGCAGCTGCTTGGTCCATCTATGCTACTTTTCCTAACTTTAATCTCATCCTGCTGAATACCTAAAAATGATGCTTATACGTAAAACAATGAGTTGTTTTTTTGTTTGTTTTTGTGATGAAACATAGGTTTTCAGACATGTATCCAATTAGTTTCCAAAACAATTTAAACAATTACTGTGATTATAATAATATACATTTTTGATGACTATTATGCTAACTAACAATAAAGCTAACATGGCAGTTTCAATCCTATAAAATAAAACACAAGCTGATGACCTCAATCACTATTAGTATAAAATCTCTTTCCCCTAGCTCAGGCCAAGCGATACCAAATAACCTCTGACTAAGCCACACATCAATATAACTTCACTATCATGTAGCACATAACGTTATCAGTACATAAAGGAATTAAAAATCATTTCAACACTTGCATATTCCATCACAGTTAAAACACAATAAAAAGTGGGACTATGTAAATCCCTGAAGCTTAAAAAGAGCTTCAATTTCCTATCATGGCAATATACAAATAAATAAAAAGGGTACACGGGACAGCTAAAATCTTAGTTTATCTATGTAACACACATTATATGCTGTCTAGGTTTGAATTAACTATCATGGGGTAACCTGGACCACTTGCAAACCTTAACCAACTCATGTACACATTACACTAGTTAACTACAATTTATTCAAAATGCAGTAATTTTAGTGTATCTTTACTAACTTAAACCTTCCGTCCTTCATAATTATACCAAAATACCTAAGTTCATTTATGAGTTTACTACTACTTGTGTTTACCAACTACTCGATTATGTGCAACTATTCCCAAATAAATCACTACTTAAAAACTATCTCAATTCGGATTCAGATTGCACCCGATATGTATGGCCCTCAATATCATACATAGAACAAAATCAATGTATCTTTCTAGGGTTCTTTTTATATCATATAGAAGTGAATCATCTGTAAATTGGTTAACCTTAATTCCACTTTTTAAGTAGGTTTTACACTCCAAACAATGACCTTTATTATGTCCCGTTAATTTATGTTTGTGACAACTTTTCTTGTAACCAATAATTTAAAACTTAGATCAAATTCATTCGAGGCTGGACTTTCTAGAAAATTGACTTTTGAACTTTAATTTAGGCACTTGATCATATCAAAACACGTTTTTTCATCTAGTTAATCATGAGTTGAACACAAACTTAATTCTGCTCAAATCTATATCAATTTCGTAAGCAAACCTTACCATGCTTCATAGCAGATCATAACCCTAAAGAACCTAATCATTATTACCACCAAGCTTATATGAGCATGTTCACTATATAACTGAACTTCATAATCTTGATTCTTTGAAACACTAAATCACCAACTCGTTATTGATTAAAAAAAATCTTTTTTTTCTTTCTTGAGGGTTTCGGCTGATCACAAGGGGAGAAGGAGAGAAAGTGATTTAGGGTTTCATTGGTTTTGTATTTATACTAATAGAATCCTAATTGTAATCAAATTGTTTTCTTTTTTTCTTTTCTTTAAACCGTCCGAATAACACCCCTATATATATATTTTTTTTATTTTTTTTATTATTTATTTACTAATTATCTTCATTACCTTAAGTTTTTATAAAAATCTAAGCTAATTTGGGTAAACCTTTTTACATAAACACAACTTACTAAAGTTTTTAAAAATAACTTTTCATTTCACAATTCACTTTCTATATTTAGAAAGTTTGCTACAAACTTCCATATTTCACTCACTTAACTTATCTCTAACATAATACATTTCCCATAAACACTTAACACAAAATCATCCAACTATAGACATAGCATTGCATGCAATACGCCTTTCCTTTCCATTATCGCTATAAGTGAACAAATGGAATACTCAACGCCAAACATAAACACACTTAAAATGAGATGACCATACACCTCAAAAACGATACCATGCACCTATTCAATCCACTTAGCACGCATAAATTACACAAAAAAAATCTTAGCCCCTTTCTAACGGTATCACTAACCTGATTAAATCATGAATGTGGTAAACCACAAAAGTCAATTTTTAGAAGACAAGAAGAGCATAAGAGGACAAGCAAAGCTACTAATTCTATAGGAAACACTTTGTATTCGCCTATACTCTAGTAATCATATAATTTTTGGTATCATTAGTTTAACTCAGTTAGTTTACCTTGGTTAGTTATTACTCTTGTATTGATTATGACATTTGAGGGCTAATACCCTTGGGTATGAGCCATTTATTATGAAGATTGAATGTGTGTGTGTTTATCTCAAATGTTAAGAGTATTGTTGATTGCTTGTTTTTGTTTATCTATTAATACTTGTTTACGTGCTTTGTATTAGACTATCATTCAATTGGTTTCTATGTTATTTACCGACCACGTTAGCTAGATTTCGGGATGGCTCTCCATATAGTGATTTATATATCTAGACCAATAGGATCACAAATAATGACCTATCTTTGCCTTTAGATTAGTGAGCTTAGTTGGACCGGCAGGTGACCCTTGGGATCAACGAGTACATTCGTAATCAATTGGTAAAGACTTGGCCAGTGGACTACTAGTAAGTGGGTAAAGTCTATATGAGCTAGGGTTTAACAAGATCACCATTGCTTTAACCCCTAAGATAGATTATAATAAAAAAATAGGATGCTTTATGCGGATGCGTTTAATTGTGACAGAAATCTACATGTCTAGGTCTTAGGAAGAAGTAACGCCTAAGTCTTAAGAATGATATGCCGCCTTAAGATAAGTATTCATTGCACTTAATAAACAAACCAACGTATTAATTTGATTAATCATGGTTAATATAGTTTTCTTATATTTGACTAGAAAGCTCTTCTATCTTTTGTCTGTCTGCTTGCGTGTGTTATTATGTCTTAAGTTGATCTAAGTTACCACAAACCTATGCTAGTCTCTCAGGCTGAAAACCCCCCCTTATCTGTTAGAATTAGGATTAACATAGGTTTAACATATATTAGAATTAACGTAGTTTAAATTAACTTAGTTTATTTAACCAAAATATTGATAAAATAAAAGATTAGTTCCCGCTCTTAGTGATCGACACCCTACTTACCATGAAACTCCATATGATCGGGTACACTGCCCGTTAAAGTGTTGTTTTAGGTAAAGTCGGAAAAATATAAATTTAAAAGTTGAAAAAATAAATAACACCTACATGACGACACATCATTACACCTCTACGATCAGATGATACATTATCTCTTATTGATGGATCCAAATTAATTGACCCAACACCTTATCGTCGACTTGTTGGCTTACTTCAGTACCTTGCAATTACACGACCAAATGTCTCTTTCACTGTAAATCTATTATCACAATACATGCGTGCTCCAACTCAGTTGAATTGGCAATCTTTAAAGCGGGTACTTCGATATTTAAAAGCCACCATTCATCATGGACTGTTTCTTAAGCGTGGTTCACCACTTACTCTCACAGCATTTTCTGACTCTGATTGGGGTGGAATAAAAGATGGTGGTCGGTCTACCACAGCGTATGTATTATACCTTGGACCAAATATGATATCCTAGAGGTCGGCTCGGCAAAATAAAGTATTACGTTCTTCAACAGAGGTATTATACAATGCTTTGGCAAATGCTACTGCTGATGTTTTTTGGGTTCAGAACTTACTACATGAACTTGGTGTTAGTATAAGTCAACCTCCCATCTTATTTTGTGACTATACAGGGGCTACATATCTATGTGCAAATATAGTTTATCATTCTCAAATGAAACACTTGGCACTTGACTATCATTTTGTTTGCAAAAGAGTATCAGATGGATCTACTGGGTCGAAGTTTGTTTCCACATTTTCTCTCCAAGAATGGAGTCTCTGATGGATCCTCTATCTTGCGGGGATGTGAGATGCATAGACTTAAATTATATGCATCCCAATTAGTTTCAAAATTGGTTTTGAAAGTAAAAACGATGCAAAGTAGTACTAGAAACCAATTTGACCCGCATATGACGAAAATACATAGAATTCGCCTAACTTGATGAAAACATTTAATATATGTATATGTATATAATTTTTAATTAAGAAATATACCAGGGTGTATCTCAAGATTAAGAATCTTAAATTGATGCATCTCTAATGTGGGGTTATAGTTATTTATCATTCTTTTAATTATAAGATTTATCCAGATCATCAGTTTATGGCTAATTCACAAGATAGTTTGAAGTATGGGAATGTTCAAGGAGACCCTAATGAGAATCGGATATAAGATACGGTTTTTATGGGTGGGTTTAATTCGAGACGCGGGCACATGCTAAAAAAATGAAATTTGTAGAAGAAGTTTCTATTTTGAAGTTAAATTGCTGTGTCAGGTTAATGGCTGTGATCAGAAGCTGGTCGATAAATCTCTAAACTAAAATGTGAATTGCAGGTTCCGAATCTGTGTAGGAGTTTTTACCTAGGATTTTTGTCAAAGGGCTGGGTTTTTGTCCAGGTTGCAAAGATCCTTTTCGTGAAAATTGTTATGAATCGGACAACGAGGATGAGTTTCAGCCTATGATGTCTGAGGAGAAAGACACAATGAACCCTTAAGTACAAATGCAACTGATCTAATGGCCTATACATAATATATTATAACCACGTATATCAATTATGAATGCATCTAGTATAACCAACTAATGCAACAACTAGTGTATTTATGTCCCGTAAAAACCCCTTTGTAAGAATGCAATGTTTGAAAACGGTTATAGTCTAGCAAAAACATTTGACCTAGTTCTCTATAACCTTGGCTCTGGTACCAATCTGTAACACCCCCAAAAATGGGTCGCAGCAGAATAATGTATCCGAGAGCGTTACTTAATAATAACATTGCACAAGATATGAGAACGACCACTAATTGAGTCGTTTAAAAATGATACATTGGATTTAATAAAATGTTAAAACAAAAGTGCCATGCTTTAACTTGTTCATCCTTAAAAATGTGAAGATTAGACTTCATAATAAATACCCCCAAATGCAATGCACTTGAATCTTTATAGCCATGTTTCCAAAAATATAGACCACCAATGTATCCTTATACCTTGTAATCCTGAGAAAAACATGCTTAAAACAGTTAACATAAAGTTGGTGAATTCATAGGTTTATATTTGTATAAAACAGAACCGCAAGATTTCCCCTGTGACTATGCAACATGTACACTCGTCATAAAAATTGGCATTTTGTTTTCCTAAGTTCATGACACTGAAGCTAGACATATATGAATACAATATATAAATATTGCCTACATTGCCCATGATGATGTTCAACCCGAAACATCCCAAATTCGACATACTATAACGTTCGTTCCTGGTGATAGCTAGTCACCCGAACGGGGAGGTCAATCCCAAATAGATCTATTTATAATACTCGCGCTTCCAATCCAGAAATTAACAGTTCATGATACCGGGCATATTGGGTTCAAGCTACTTAGGCAAAACGAAATCGATATATAAAAATGTCCACTTGCGTTCAATTGTAAAACAAGCATGTTCTCACCCCAAAACTTGTAAATCATTATAAAATGTAAAACATGGGGCTATGAACTCACCTCGAGCGAGTTAATCAATAATATACTTCACAAGTGAAAAATGCGTCACTAAACGCCTGAATGCAACCTAAACAATTATAGGCCGTATAAGTACTAAGTACCTTAATTAACTAACATCATATATAATTCTATATAGCTACATCACCATCTAATTGTGTTTGTGAAATAATATTTAAATCGCATTTGATAAATATTAATCATGTATTGGAACTTGTGAAATCGTATAAATAATGAAATCGCTTTTGTAAAATAATATTTATAAAGCTTAAAACATGTATAAATATTATTTAAGTGATTCTAAAATGTTCCGCAAAAATTTATTTTAAAAACGAACCAACACTATTCATGTCAGGAAATAGTGCAAATGTGTAGAAATGTCGTAACTTTCACGTTTTAAGCCCGTTTTGCGCGTTTCTTATGTCCACGTTTTCATATTAAGACGAGTTATCAATATTTGACATTTTCATATTTTTAGTCCCCTGATGAACAGTACTTTTTACTGTTCACACCAGTTATAAAGTTATTTTTATAGTTTTAGTTATCGTAAAACCCGTAAACGTCGTATTTTATTCGTTATAGTTCCGTTTTTAGCGATTCTTTCGAGCACGCCTTCGTAATTAAAACCTCTATCTAAGTAAGATATTTTACATAAAGTTTCTGAAATGAACAATAGCTTATTTTTATAAAATTACTTTTATAAAATCACTTTTTATATATATATTATCGTAACCTTACAAATAGCATAACTTCTTCGTTATAGCTTGATTTTTCGAGTTCTCTATATGCCTACGATTGTCATGACATGTAGTATTTTAATAAAATATAAAATAAATACTTTATTTTTTTAATTTAAAACAGAATGTTTTGATCATTTGATTAATCTGCTTATACTCTTGCTTATTTGAGCTTAATTCTGTTTCATTATGCTTATTAAGTAGATTAGATTATATGTTTTTCATATTTTTGTAGCTAGATCTTATAAATTTGTCACTTTGTCTTTAATAATCATAAAAAAGTAGCTTAGTTAATAGCTTATTGTTCTGCTTATTTGTTAGCTTAAATTTTGATCATTAGGTTCATTTTATAGGCTTGTAGTCATCTGGGTAATTGCAAATCTAGCTTTAGATTTCTTTTCCTAAGCTTAATTGGATTTTAAAAATGGTTAAGGGGTGTTTTTGGTGTCAGCAGCCACTAACCATAGGTTAGTGCTGTTTTTGGCTCTTTGGTCTTTTGTGTTTATTTTAAATCTCAAATTTAGGTTAGTTCAAGCTATTTTTATAAGTTAGATTTGTGTTTGTTAAGTTTTCAATAGTTAGTATCATAAAGCTAAATCTTGTCTAGTTTTAATTGCATTATTAGCTTATTTCAGTTTTAGCTTGTGTCTTTGCTTAATTTGCATCTAGGCTTGAGTTAAAAGAGTGTAGAAGTCATTTAAAATAGGTCTGCATTGATAGTTTTTAGTTTTGGTTTATATGCATGTCAACTGCATCAGCAGTTTTTATCCTAAAAACAGCCAACTTCTAGCTTAATTTTTAATAAGTTAAAAATATTTTTAGCTTTTGGAATTTTGTGCACAAATAGATTATAGGTTAAAGAAGATAGGTTAGGGCTTAATTTAGTATAAAAAGTTAATTTGCTTATCTGTTTTTAAGCTAAAAAGTGTTGTTGTCTTTTTATAATACCTTTAAAAAATCCAAAAATATTGCCATTCTGTTTTCCACCTTTTCATTTCTGCTTTCTTTTAGCATTTGATTTTCAAACTAAGTTTTAAAAGCTGTTTTAAGTAGTTTAAAGTTCAAGGTTTCTAAAGATATAAGTCAATAAGCTATAAGGTTCCATTTACATGCTTAATTTTAAGCTCAAAGTTGCTAGGGTTATGTTTGGTTTGTTGTATTCCATTAAGAGTGATTTTGATTTTTTCCTAGCTTTTGCTTGTTCTTTTGTGCTATTTCTAGCTTAGTATAGCTTATGTAGCTTAGTTATTAGTTGCTTATAGTTATTTGGTAATTTTTAGCTTATCTTAGAATTTGAGCTTATTTAGTTTAAGAAAGCACAAAAACACAAAAGCACCTTAGTTAGTTCTTTCAGCTTTGAGATAATAAGATCAATTCCTTTAGTTTATTTAAATTTCTCTGTCTTTTCCTTAGGTACTTGAGTTTTCAGTTCTTGTAGCTTATTCAATTTGTTAAGTAGCTTATTAGCTTATTTCATATTACAGTTGTTTAAGTGTTCAAAAGTTTTTACAAAAAAAAAGTTAATGTTCCTATTATTAAGCTTTTTTCCAGCGTTGTGCAGTGAGATTTCATTTTATACGTTTCTTTTACAAAAATTGTTAGTTTATAGGCTTATCTACAAACTTTGCTTTTATAAGTTTTCAAAAAAAAGGGGGAAAGTGGAAATCGGGAGTGAGCAAGACTCGGAACGACCCCGTCCTCAACCCCTCAACCCTTATAAACGCCTCACACCACACACCTCTAACCATCATGCCCTGGGATCTTTTTCGTTATAGCTTTAACAAAATCTATTTCTGATATTACATTTTACCATTTAGCTTTTTATAAGATGTTTTATGCTTATACACAAGCTTATTCGATAAGCTGTGAAATTCAAGCTTATTTTTCCTTGGTTCTATTTAGTTCAATGCTATTTTTGTTTGTTTTTTAGATATTTTATAATTAGTTTAGTATTTTTAACATTTATTTTTATTAAAGAAACTCTAAAAAATTCATATTAAAAAATAGAAAAAACAAATAATCAAAAAATATATTCTGTTTTAGAAACATTTTCTTTTGATTCCTAAGTTTCTAGAAAAATTAGTGTTACTGTCCGTAGGGTTTTAAATTACAAAATTTCGATTTTTTAAAGAAACGGGATTCGTTCCCGTCACGTTATTCGCGTTTCTAGCTCATTTTTAATTTTTTTTTTTGTTTAGTTTTCTTTAACTTTTTTTAGTTCAATTAGAGTCTTTTTAAAAAGAAAAATTCATTTAGGTTTCCAATTTGGAAATTTAGGGTTTTTTAATTTGCATTTAGGGTTACGTTTTGCGTTTTTAGTTAAAGTTTGATTTCCCGTTATTTGTTTTCGTTCTTAATTGTTATCATTTGCTTATTTTTAATTGTTTTAATTCGTTTGAAATATATAATCCAATCAATCTTGGTTACCAATTCAGATCATTGTACTGAACAACAATCGTGGTTTCAATTCATTAATCGTAGGGGAATAACGGACCGGGAATTCATACTTTCTGGTTAAAATTTACGTATTATTATTATATAATATATATTTGTGAAGATTTTCCTTTCTACCTTTATCCTCAAGGGTAGTTTGGGAATTTCATATTATATTATATTTTTATCAATACGTGTGTTGGATTTACATCCAATCAGCCACGTTTGTTGTAGTTGTCGTGGTTTATTGGCTGTTTTGGCTTACTTCATGAAAAAGCTCTCATTTTTTTCACTCCTTAAAAGTAGCTTATTTGTGCTTGTATTTTCAAATCTTGTTCTCTTTTTAAACTGCTTATTTTTGGACCTTGTTTTCTAGGCTTTTTCTGGTGATCGAGACCGCGCCCCAGCGGTTTATCAAGGAAGAAAAGGGAACAAGATCCATATTTTTAGGGGAAAGTACAGGTTCAAAAAAGTTGTTTTCCCATGTTTTATCACAAGGAGTGACTTGGCTTATCCTACAAAGTGAAAACAGTTTTAAACTCAAGTGACACGGTTTATGATCTTTGTGGATCCCGCGGTTTACAAGTTTATACTGGTGGAATAAGGTTTAAGCCTGCGGTTTATGATAAAAATGGTCCCGGTTTAACAGTTGTTTCATCCGCGGTTTATGTCTAAGGTTTACAGGTTCATTCCGCGGTTTATGTGATGATAGCCCGCGGTTTATCTTGTGTTGACTTAGTTAATTGAGTCAACTCGGTATTTATTGAGTTTGACCGGGTCAACTCAGTCAACGAGTCAAATCCAAATGAGAAAAAAGGGACGAAATGGAAGAAGATGAACAAACAACAACAATCAACACCAATTACAACCAATCTCATCAAACCCATCACTAATCCTATAATCCCTTCGTCACAATCATCATTCTATACTCCACTATATAATACCATATCCCCATCTCCTCCATCAAAACTTGAACTAAAATGATAAACCAAGATCTCAGTTTCATCTTTTTCGTGTGTTACAATTATGTCAAGACCCTCAAAAGATCAAGAACACAAAAAGGAAAACCATCTTTGATCTATAAGACGCATAACTTCTATTATTTTTTCGAAATCATAAAGAAAGAACAAGGAGAAGTGTGTCATATTTCTTCTTTGTTTTGTTTCAAGAAAACACATGTCGAAACCTACCCAAGACCCTCCAAAGAATCTTGAAGCCACAAGTCTTCTATGTTCTTCATGGATTAATGCAGAATCAGATAAAAGGGCGTACGAATGTGAGTTGTTTAAAGATAGGAAATGTATTAAGGGGCGTGGTTTTATGAATGATAATCGAGAGAGAAAAGGAGATGATGGGGGCGGATAGAATGATAAGTATGATTAAGGTTAGGTTATGATAGAAATATTAGGGTATGTAATATATATACCTGATCATTCGAGTATAACAAGATGGGTTTGGGCTGGTAGGTTCATAGCAGGCCGGGTTGTTAACAAAACTTAGGCCAAAACTTGGTTTTTATGTGGGCCGAGTATAATTGGTGATAGACTTGGGTTGTGTTACAAAGTGGACCAAATCTTTTTTGTTAATTGGGCTATGGTAGTGTAATTGGATTGAGCCGGGTATTAAAACAATATAATGACGGATAAAGTGTAGAAGCTCGGGTTTTATTACTTGGACGGGCTGTGGTGATGTTAAAATATTTATTAAACCCGATATCCGTTAACCATAAGACATCAATAATCACTAACAAAAACACAACAAACACAATACATTACACTAAAAAGATCCTTATCAAAATACATTACACTAAATTCACTTTCACTCTTAAAGGCTAGTATTGAATTTTAATGACTACGGGGTTACTCAGTTGGGATTGAAGTTATTCGAAGTTTTTTTCTTCATTTTTAGGTTCGTGTTATCATGTTATGTTCATCTATGGTAATCAGTATTAGCCGACAGAATAGATAAGGGGATTTGGATTGGGTTGATCAAAAGAGAAATGTAAAGAGAGTACTTTCCGACATCTTCTTACAGAGTATTACTTATGCAATCATAGGTTTATGATTCTAAGTAAGTAGTTCCAGTTGGTATAAGATGTACATATGTGTATGATGATTCCTTTAGATATCATCAACATGGAGGGAGAAATATATACATCAAAGATGCACAACAAGTTCACTTGATCGGGATTTATAATATATGGCGGAGGTTAGTCCACAGAGATGATTAGTGATTCAACTTGTTACTTTGGTGTTACCGTTTCGACTTTTATTTTTTGAGGAATATTTGTACTTTTGGTGTACTTTGGGCTGAATTCAAACAAGAATGGGATGCTTGCTAAGTGAGACAATGTTGATGATATCATCTTTCCCACATATATCCAAATGAGAAAAAAGTCTTTGAGTAGGACGAGTGCATTAATTTTTATCAGTCTCAGGGGTGTCTGTTTGGGAGGGAGCTGAAGAAAACGAGCATACTTGTTGGGAGGGAGTAAAATCTCAACTAGATACTGCACAAGAAGTTCAGAGCAGAATTCATATCAAAGCCAAAGTATTAGGATGAGATAATTTCCAAGGATGACAAATGAGAAGCAGATTCAGAAAACTTTGACATGACCAGAAGTGCAAGAAAATGAAGCTTTTTCAAGAGATGCAACTGATTCAGAAACTTCGAGATGACCAGAAGTATATGAAGAAAGTTTTTGAAAACATGTGAAGAATGTTTGTGTAGTAATCAATTATACCGAGATCATCGGTAGTGGAAACTTCTTTAAGTATTCCTCAGTAGTATGTTGTACAGTGTGTTCAACTGCAAGCTGAAGAAATAAGTTGGAGTATTTAAGAGATCAAGTTCATTGTAGACAATCTCAAGGATACTGGATTTCATTCTTATCATTTTTCTTTATTTTTGCTTGTAGGAAACATTGTAACCAATTCACCACCATCTTGGAGGGAGATTGTTAGCCTTACTATTTTGTAAAGCTGGCGTCTTACAGCGTGTCACATCTTAGATCAATAACACAAGATATATATAGAACGACCATTAAAAGTCGTTTAAAACTGATACATTGGATTTAGCAAACATTTGTTACAAAAAGCCCGAAGCTTAACTTATTCATTGTTCATATTACAAAGATACTAGTTCATAATACATGATTCCCAAAATATAATGCAACCATATCTTTAAGCATGTCATCCCAAAATACAAAATCACCAATGTATCGCTTGCACCTTGTGCTTACTGACCTCCTGAAAAACATTGCTTTAAAACGTCAACAATAATGTTGGTGAATTCATAGGTTTGATAAATCGTATAAAGTTGGACCACAAGATTTCCCCAAGTATATGATAATGCAGGAGATGCAAAACATCACATAATTGTAATTACGTTGCTCTAAGCTCATGACACTGAAGCTCGACATAAATAAATGGCAATATATAATTGCCCACATTGCCCGTATTGATGTTCTAACCCGCAACATCCCTAATCCGACATGGTATACGTTCGTTTGCCTAGTGATAGCTAATCACCCGAACGGGGATGTCAAACCCAATAGATCTATTTATAACATTCGCGCTTACTGAGACCAATCCAATTGGTTATACCATAATTAACAGTTCATGATAATGGGCTCAACTTGGGTTATCGCTACTTAGGCAACACGTAATCATAGTATAAATATTATCCACTTGTGTCAAGTTATAAAACAAATGCATGTTTTCCACCCCAAAACTTATAAAACAAAACCGTGTAAAACGTGGGGCTATGAACTTACCTTGAGTTACTGATAATCCAAATATCACAGATAATGTGTCACGTAAATGATCGAATGCAACCTAATCTAATATAGGTCATATAAGTACTAATCACATTGATTAAATAATATCATATACAGGTCCATGTAGCTACATCACCATCTATTTGTAATTTAAAAATCGTTGTTATAGAGTGAAAACGTTTATAATTATCGTTTTAGTAAAACTAGCATAACTTTCCCGTTTTAAACCCGTTTCTCGCGTTTCTTACGTCCACGTCTTCGTATTAAGATGATATATAAAAATATTACATTTTTATATTTTATAACCTTCTGATGAACATTACTTTTAATGTTTATGACGTTTTATAAATTTACTTTTAAAAATTTAATTGTTGTAATACCCGTAAATGCAATAACTTATTCATTTTAATCCCGATTTTAGCGATTCCTTCGACCACGTCTTCGTTATCAAAATTATCACATTTTTATAAAGTGGGTCTGCTGATGAACAGTAATTTTTACTGTTCATTGTTTATAAAATTACTTTTATAAACTCGAATTATCGTAAACGTCACATTTTATTTGTTTTAGCTCCGTTTTTAGTAATTCTTTCGAGCACGTTCTAATAATTGAAAGTTCTATTTATTTATGAAGTTTACACAAATTAATGTTTCTGTCATGAACGCTAACTTTTTATAAAAATAGTTTTATAAAAGTATTTTTATACATTTTAATTATATAAACTCGCGTAATTCCTAACTTCTTCGTTTTTAATTGAAAATTACTTTTCTTATTGTTTCGGAATCCTAAAAATATGTATAATCTGTTAAAAATACCAAACTTTCTGTTTTGTATAATTTTTATAAATTGTTTTATAAACCCGTTTAATTAACATATAACTCGTAATTAGCGTATCTTTTTCGTTATTAATCCATTTTTTGAGTTTCTTATCTTTTTGGAATCGTCGTGAGGTGTATTATCTTTATAGAACATTAAACTCAGTGTTTGAAATTCGAAATCCAAACAGCCCCTTTATGTTCTATATGTATACTTTTATATAAGGCTTGTTTTATGTATTTTTTACCTTTGTAAATTTACCACAAGTCTTCCACCTCACTTTATATCATAAGTCATATATATAATAAAGTCCATAAGTCCATAGTTTGTCTATTTGTCCAAGTTAATTAGGTCTTAATCTCACTTTTAATCAAAACTTATTAAAGAAACCCTAATTTAACAAGTTTACATATGAACTTTTTATACATTAACCAAGTGCGTACAAGAGTTATACTTCCATTATAATCTTATTTTAGTATTCATATAACATAAACAAAAGTCCATGAACAAGATTAATATGTCATTTGCAATACTTTTACTTGTAACATATTAAGTAACCTTGAAAACCCTAATTTGTATATATTCATTTTTACACTTAACCAACATGGTATAACACTTATAGATCCATTTTAACATGATATTATCTATATCACAACATATGTAAAAGTGTACAAAACGATGATCACAAGTAAAAACTCTTTTTACATGATTAAAAGTCCTAGATGGTGATTTTACTACATAAACATCATATATACATATAACCAGGAAAAGGAAAAGTTAAGGGCTTTAGATAACCTTAGTGTGATGAATAATGATGATGAGTAATATGTGCTAAACCCTTGTTTAGACTTTAAAACCAAATCTTGCAACAATAAAAACCCTATATTAGGTTTGAAACCCTAATCTTACTTTCTTTGATAAATACTTATAAATGGTTAACCAAGGCTTGCAAACACCTTAGTATATCTTAGGAATGATGTATGATGGCTTGTATATGTAGATAAAAAATTTGTATAGATTATTATAAAAGGGTGTTTTGAGCCGTGGGATGCTAAGGAGCAAAAGGAGAGGTTTTTGTTTGATTTTCACCAAAGTATTTGTGTTGTATGTGTTATCTATGTGAATACTTGCATCATATATGAGCTAGTTGGTCAAAATGTTTGCAATAGTGGTCAAGAAACAAGATGAGGGTTTTAAGGAGAGTTTATGGTTAAGTTGGAATGTGGTATGGCTAGGTTTAATGAGGATATGCTGTACAAGACCAAGTGGAAGATTTTTGTGTGATCTTGGTCTCCTAGTTGTTGTTGTGCCATGGGTAGAGAGGAGGGGGGAAGGGTTTTTAGAAGCTTTTTGATATTAACAACATATCTAGTGTCATATATGTAAGTTACTAGTTGTAGATATTATA